>JAGDQO010002329.1:0-152268 GCA_018342035.1 Solanum appendiculatum | reverse complement strand
TACTCTCCTAGCAGGGACTTAACTATTAACATACATGTTAAAGAAATCTAGAAGACGACCATTTCACGGATGTACTGATCGCGTACACGCCGTGAATTCTGTGAACTTTGAGGTCGCGTAAGGGGTGCTGTGAATTGGAATTGTCGTCGTTTCATGTTGTTTATTGTGAACGTTTGTTAACGTTGATATGTAAGCTGCTCTCACGGATGAATAGTCTCTGAGTATTAGTCTCTGAGGGGAGTATTAAACTAGGCCACTGGGAATTGTTCTTAGGAATAGAATTGGCTCTGGGAATAAGGGAAGAAATAGGCTGAAATTGGTGTGAAATTTGGACCCAAAAAGGAGTCTTAAAAGGGTTAAAGATGAAGTAACCAAGTCGCTAAATTTGCAATTGAGAAAAGGGCCAATGAATTGCAATTATAACCAATTCAAATTAAAAGAAGTAACCAAATTGAGTTGGTTGGTGAATTCGGCTATAAATTAGATAAGACAAACTAACATAATTAATTAACAAGTTTCTTAATCTTAACGAAAATAAAATAATTAACTTGATTATAAATCAAATAATTTTAAAATTATAACTATAATTTGAATTAAACTAATTTAATAAAATATTTAACTAAAAGATAAAATCTTTTGAGATGATTTTCAAATATTCATAAAATGTACTAATTAGATACATAATTATAAAAACATGCATATCGTTTAAAATATTATCAAAAGTGACAAAATTATTTTAAAATAATTTGAAAGACATTGTGAATTTTATAAATTCAATCATTTCAAATCGTGTGCAAATATAGAAGCTCAATGATTAACTTATATTGTAGAGGGTCAAAATTGGTTGTCAATAGTGAAAACCTGACATTTGGAACTTTGAAGCCCCACTTGAAAGTTAGCCAGACATCATGGGTAGTTCATGCTTAATCATGTAGATTAAAGAAGTAACTCTTGAGAAACACATAGGTTCTTTAACAGGACTCTAAAAATAAAGAAATTGCGCTTAATTGTGTGAATTCACTCAATGTGTTTGTGTATGAGCATGCGATGATTGTATTCCTAGATGTGTACCATGGTGCCATGTGTGGTGAGTTTTGATTGGTTTCTTGAATAGAATAGTATCTAGAACATGCCTCGTGTGTGTGTGACGATTTGACTTGCATGAAGTTGTGGAACATGGTCTAGGCATTTTCTTGTATAGCCCGTTCAATACTAGTTTGTGCCACCCTGACATTATCTCTAATGAAGCTCCTTGAGCCTTGTAGACTATTTCTTTGTTAACCGCATGATGAGCCTAATTTATTTTGTTGATACCCTGCCTTAATTTGATCCAAATAATGGTCCTTAATGCACTTTATAGTAAGAATGGCTGATTAAAACTAAGGGTGAAGGAAAAAGGAGAAGGCGAGTGTAGTGAAGGAGAGATTTGGTGCAAGGTGCCTAGGAGTAAATTAGCTAAATTCTTGCTGAATAGAAAAAAATTAAAAAATAGTGATAATGGATTGAAATAAGTAAAGTGATGTGCTAGCGGCAAGTGATTTGATTACTAGAGGGCGGAAATCAAAAGATAAAGAGGAAATTACTAAAGGTGTAAGCAAATAAGAAAAAGTAAGGCTTAAAGAGGAAGAATTGGTAAAGTGTCGTGTTGTGAAACAAGTGCATAAGGGAGGAAAGTCACTACATATATATATATATATATATATATATATATATATAAGTATCGTCCCCGTACCGAAGCTGACATTACAATCAAAGAAACTCCTTTTGATTCCATGAGGAGAATGCATTGTCAATGTTACTATCCACTACGGGCAATCCTACGACATGTTGTGATATGTTGAAACATATTTTGCAAGAGTTAGTGCTTAAATTTTCAAAATTGGCCCCTTAAAGTTGAATGATTGTGAAAATAAAATGTGATGAGAGAAGGGTTTTACCAAAATAGCAAGGGCACTCATGACACATGCTTGGTTCTGTTGTTGTTTGCTTTTTCATGCATGATCACATTAGCCTGGTAGATTTGCAAGGAGTCCGTTATTAAGGTTATGATGTGTCTTGTAGAGTACCTTGGTGCTAAACAAGGGTGTGTATTATTGCATGAGAGGTGAACTACGGAAACATGATTAAAAGAGTTTTGTTGATGCAAGTGAGGGTGGAAATTTACTTAGTTGTCAATGGTAAAGTGATGGTAAATGGGTAGAGAGTTGTTCGAGGACGAACACAGGTTTAAGTTTAGGGTGGTGATCTTAGGCGTATGTATATGCTCATTTACTATATTTTGCCCGCACATACCTCAAGTTTTGAGAGCCTTCTTTACTCTATATGTTATGTTTTGTTGAGTATTGTGAAAATTGTGCACTAAGACATATGATTAGACAATGCAGGAAATTGACGGAAGAATCAAGTAATTGGGAGTTGAAGTAGAGGCTGAAAGCAAGCAAATCAGAGGATTGTGCGAAAGAGAATGATCAAGAGAAAATCTGGGCTGGGGTGCACAGTTGGAGCGTCACCCTATGCTCTAAACTACTAATGACCAAAGCAGATGCACTGCTGGCACACCGCGCCAAGGCCAAAACTACTGTCGTCCAGTGCTGGCGTACTGTTGGCGCGCCGTGCCAAGGTACAAATCCGAATCCAAGAAGGAAAAATGATTATTTTCCCAGACCCTAAAAATAAAATATTATGCTTCATTTGTAGGGTTCCGTCTTATTTTTCTAGTGTAAGAGCAAAGGAATATAATTCACCTTAGCTTTCTTTTCTTCTACTTTTTCTTAGTCATTGATTTGCTTGGAAAGAATTCTTTATATTTTTTATTAGCATGAGTAACTAAGAACCCTTGTTCTAGGGCTGCGGCTATGAATGATTGTTTAATATTGATTCTATGTATGAAGTTAGTTATCATTTAAATTACTCTTGTATTCTTGAATTACTATTTTGATGCTTGATCACTATCAGAATAAATTTATTGTCTTATCTTGAACTCGGGAGAGGTATCGAGGGATAGAACGTGCAATACAAGGAGCATGATCTTTTCTTGTATACCACTAGAATTGATTTGCATCTATGATAGGAATATATTTAGTTGTTGTGCTTGGTTACAAAACAAGAATATAGCTTAATGCTCCGCAATTGATTCTATCTATCCCCGCTCAATGTAGTTAGATTGTCAACTGGGGTAGGTGATTAGAGCTCGGGAGATCATAATCATAATATTAACCTTGTAAATCATTAATTTGATAACCATTTGAAATCTATTAAAAAAATATGAAGCATGAATTCTTAGTTATGCTGCAACCCTGGAATTGTCCCAAGCTATTGTTACAATCCGATCTGAAGTTGAACTTTGTTAGTTATTCTGAGTCTTAACTTCTTGAGTTTTTAGTTACAAATATAAACCAAACTTTTGAGGCACGCTTGCATTAAATTTTGGGTATTAGTTAAAGTCCATATAAACTAATCGTAAGTCCTTTGGGTTGGATAATCTGGCTCTGTTAGAGCCACTATATTATTTGCGACCCCGTACATTTGTGTGTGCATTTGACAACAACACTATTACACCTAAAGCAATAGATATTAATGTATTAAATATTTTAGATTTACAATAAATATTTATATATGTGAGTATAAATGTATCTATTAACTCAAAATTCAGAATATACATCCACATAAAGTGAGAATTCAATATCAAGAAGCATACCTTGTTAAATAGAAATGCCAATTGTTGAAAAATGCTGTCATCAGCCAGTTGTGACCAAAAGATGGATTCTTGTGTTACAACATTAGATGAAATATCATAGTAATCAACAACTTATAAGTTCAATTGAAAAAGGCTACATACTATTTTTTTTTGGGGGGGGGGGGGAGGGGGGGGGGTTATATTAAGGAGCACCACCTTGCAATATGGAATTGTTTTCCTTACTCTCACAGTGAAAGTCACTTTCTTCTTTTCTAAAAAAAAATTAAATGATTTCAAATAAATCAACCATGATTTTTTTTTTAAAAACATAGTAAAATTTTTCATTGTACCAAACACATACACCTATTGAAAAATACCAAAAATAAATTTCTTTGTATAAAACATGCCCAAGTCATGTATTAAACGATAGAGGTCTCCTATGTGGAAATAGATCGACTAAATTAAATACACCTTATTTATTCCATCTATTCTTTCCTCATTTAGTTTTATCATAGTCCTCAAAATGATTTGTAGAGTCATAAGAGGTTTTAAGGTTGTGATAAATGAATCTTTCATAAATTATAAGGAATTAAGAGCGTATATTTATATGCATGGACATAAAAGCACTTTTTATTTATTCGAAGACAATACATATACTTAAAAGTTACTCCCTCTATTTAAAAGAGAATGACCAATTTTTCTTTTTAGTCTGTGTAAAAAAGAATGATCTCTTTCCTTTTTTTGGCAACACTTTAATTGCAGCTTTTCACGTAAAAAGTTTATTTAGAAAATTATCAAGCAATGTGGAAATTTTCTCACTTTATTTCACTGTATAATCTCTATGTGTATATATACAAGCATAAAAAAATAAACAATGTTAAATCATATACTAGTTTTAATTTTCTTATTGGTTGTACACAATTTGTCTGACAAACTTTTTTCTTTCCCTATGCTTATCTTGTGCTTCTCATGCGCTTGTGAGGAAGCTTCTTGAAGGAGCTAAGGTGGACGCCACAGATCATTTCTTTGACTATAATCAATATTGAAGGTTCGATCGATGCCACTTGTTACTGACTGATATTACTGTCTAACAAAATGATAGCCAAGCTCTACGTGTTTCGTTCTCTCATGGAATACCAAATTTCGAGCAATATGCATCGCTACTTGGCTTTCGGGGTGCACCGAAATTGGCAAGGATGGTGAAATGGATAGATCAGCCAGGAGATGAGTTAACAAGGTCAGTTATGCAACCAGTTGTCTGATTGATTGATATTTTGCTTCGGCGGATGAGAGGGAAAATGAAGCTTATTTCTTAGATTTTCAAGAGATCGGAGATCCACCCATACTGATGAAGAAACCACTTATTGAACGTCTGGAATCTTTGCAAGATGCCTAATCTGCATCACAAAAGGCAAAGATGGAGAATGATGGGGAAGTGGATAAGAAGATTCCTTGATTAGGGTTACTGCTCAGATAACAAAGCACTCTAAATCCTGCTGTGAAGTGATGATCGCAACTCTTTTGCATAAATTGACTTAAAGTCAAAACAAAAAAAACAAAGATCTGACCTTGTGTGAGTCAAATAGTTCAACTTTTCAATTAGATGCCTATAAATGTAGGATCTGGCATGTAATTATCCGAATCTGTAGATAACTTACAAGAGGGATCCATGGGAGAGGAAACAGAGGACAAATGAGAGACATCACTGGTTGAGCAAATCCAAGGTATATTTGCGTTGTCAGACAATAATTCCATGTTCTTCTCTCAAAATTTCTATTCCGAGGAAATAATGTATAGCACCAAGATCTTTAATTTTAAACATTGCATGAAGAAATAATTTGAGTGATTGAATTTTTATATCATCATTTCCTGTAATAAGAATGTCATCCACATATACCGCAACTATAGAAACCAAATCACCATTTCGTTTAAAGAATAAAGAGTAGTCATTGAGGGAGGCAGTGAAACCTTTGAAACTAAGAGCTCCAACAAGCCTCGCTTACCATTGCCTAGAGGCTTGCTTTAAACCATAAAGAGACTTGTTGAGTCTCCAGAAAAACTAGGCCGAGGTGGAATCATACTAGTTGGAAATTTCATATAGACTTCTTGAAACTCCGTTGTTTTGATGATCCTAACAAACAATCGGATCGGTCCCATGAGTCGCGCATATTCCTGGTCAAATAGGGAACAGTTGTAAAGCTGCCAAACTGTCATTGTTGGTGAGCATGGGAAAAGACGACAGAGCTCTCAATCAATGGGAGGACACTAGGTTGTTTTGTTTAGAGGATAATATACCTTTGTTGACATGAAACTACATAGTTCAGACATCCAAAAGAATTAAGCAAAAAGGTGCCTTTTGTCTCTCTCAAGAAGAACACAAGCCTTCAAGAACTGTAAGGGACTTGATAGAGTTATCAAGCGTGTCTTTAGTTGTTGATCGAGAGTGTTTGTCTTGTATGCTTCAACTTGAAAGATCTGTTCCTAATCAATAAAAGAATTGATTGTGTCTTTATCATTCCAACCAACAATGAGCCTCATAAGAGTTAACAGTGTAGTATGTGATTAAAGTCTATATTAACTAGAATTAGTTCATATAGTGGGCAATAGAGCTATTGGTTTGGCTCATTCTGTAATAGAGGTTTTACAGGTTGTAAGATTAAGAGTTTAATCCTTTGTATGATTATTGGAGACTGTATTCACTTGTTGCTTGAAGATAGTGAAGATCAGATGAAAATCCTATGGGACAGGTCCTGGTTTTTCCTTTCTTGAGCAAGGAAGTCTCTACATAAACATTCTTATTATTTTGTGTTCTATATTTTTGTCTCTACTGCACTAGAGTATTACAAGGACCTAGTCTTGTGGTGTGTGGTGGACTCGTATAAGCTATCAATTGGTATCAGAGCAGTAACTTTCTATTTGACTAACATCAAGAGAGGGTCCTACAAAAATGGCGGCTCCACCTCGCTTGGAAGAAGGACAATCCACTACAAGTCCTCGTTCCAATGGACATTATAACAAATGGTGGAAGACTAGAATGCATGAATACATCATGGCTGAAGACAGAGAACTGTGGGACATCGTTCTTAATAGATCTCATGTTCCTACAAAGGATGTGAAAGAAGGAGAACTAACTCGGGTGGTTCCTAAGACTAGGAGAGAGTACGATGAGGCCGACAATAAGAAGATTAAAAAGAACTACAAAGCTAAGAAGTTGTTGGTATGTGGAATTGGTGTTGATGAATACAACAGAATCTCAGTTTGTGAGATGGCTAAAGAAATTTGGGATTGCCTGAGGACAACTCATGAGGGAACTACTCAAGTGAAGGAATCAAAAGTTGACATGCTTACCACTCAATACAAAAATTTCACCATGAAGGAAGGTGAAACCATTCATGAGATGCACACAAGGTTTACATCCATTACCAATGAGCTTTGATGCTTGGGTGAACCCATTCATTCGAGTAAACAGGTTCAGAAGATTCTTTGTGTTCTTTTCAAATCTTGGGAAAGCAAAGTTTATGCTATCATAGAAGCCAGGGACCTGAAGACCCTCACTATGGATGAGTTGATTGGAAACCTTCAAACTCATGAGTTAAACAAGCAACAGGACCATTCTAAAGAGGTTGGAAAGAAGGACAAGTCCCAAGCTCTCAAAGCTTCGCCAAATGATATTTCTGAAGATGATGAAGAAATTGCTTACTTGACGCTAAGATTTCAGAAGATTGTGAAGAAGCATGAAGGAGTTCTAAAAAAAAGGAAACACTAGCCGATCAACAAATACAAATGACTTGTTTCACAAGTGCGGAAAGCCAGGACACTTCATCATAGACTGTCCAATGCACAAGTTGGATTACAAAGACTATGTCAAATCTAGAGGAGACAAAGAAAATGGAGGGACCAGGTCCTGATACAACAAGAAGGAAGACAACTGCTGATCCGGTGGTGAAGAAGGCTCTTGTTGCTTGGGGAAACTCCTCTAGTGACTCTAAAGAATCAGAGCATCCTGAAGTTGCATCTATGCTGGCTGTTAAAGACGATGAAGACGTCACTCCTTGTTTGCTCTAATGTCAAAATCAAAAGACGAGGACACTAAGGAAGAGAAAGAAGGAAGCAGTCAATGTTGATTCATGGATAGTGGATGTTCCAAGCATATGACTGGAGAAACTGATCACTTCCCTAACATTGCAGATGAGCCAAGAGATAACAACTGCATTACAGCGATCCCAAGTTTTCTTCAAATCTCCTTAAAAATTGATGCGCAGAATAGAGCCATCAACAAATTCTAGCAACTAGCTAAAAATGGAGAGAAAAATTATTATTCTTCATTCACTGAACATTGAAAGCTTTCAAGGAATTCATTATTCAACTCTGTCTCACTTCACTGCAATTCCTATACATATAGGATCACTATTTCTAACTAACCGACTAACAAACTTTTTAACTATCTATCACTGCTATACACTGTTAACTTAACTAACTTGTTGACACTAATTGACAGTTGTGCATTTTACTAACTGCTCAACTCACACGCTTTTCTTGCTGAAAATTTATGCTACTGTATAGGGTATAAAGCCTCTAAAATAGGACTCGTTCGTGATGTTAGCATCCTTGGGTACTTTTGCTCTTCATTTCCATTCTCGATATCAAGCTTCAGGTGCTGGTGGTGGTGGTTTCAGGTTCATACAATTGAATAAACAATGTCTGGTTTGTTACATTTGTTTTGAAAACAAGTAGTGCTGGTGAGTCTGACTATGTTTTTGCATTAGGCTTGCTGTTGTGTTTCTCAAGCAAGGCAGATGGTGTTGTGCATTGGTGCCTGGAAAAGTCCAGCAAGATTTCATTGTAAATTCTTTTTTCTTCTAGTTTTTGTTGGTTTTATGTTAGTTTACATTTTGGATTAATTACTGATTAGGGTGATATTGAATGGACAAAATGATTGATGGTGTATATTTCAGAAAGCTGACAGAGATTAGTTATTGATTGCTTCTCTTTCATTTGTGCCAAATGGACTTTAAAAAATGTGCCATCTTTTGTGAATTAAAGAAAAAGAAGTAAGATAAAATGCAATAATTATTTAAATTGTTGTAGCAGGTTGTTCGGTTTATAGTTAATGCTAGTTTTTGAAGACTTGCAATGCAAGTGTATTCCATGTTAATAAGTTAAAATTTAGATGGAAAGATAATTTTGGGGATATCTTCCCTTTATTCTTTCTGATTTTTGCAATCTTTTAAATCTTCCATATCTTGTTGATAACCCTTATTTTCTGTAATCTTTTGATTCTTTTTATTTAGTTTCATTTGTATTGTAGAAATCTCTGCTCATCATTATGTATTTAAAGATGATCAATGTAATAAACAAACTACAACTTTTTCCAAAATCCTTTTATCTCTTTATGGTATCAGAGCAACTCACGCTCTAACGAGTTCTCAATCATGTTCGCTCTCTTTCTTGTTAGACCACCACGTACAACAACTTGAACACCAATACTGCAGCCGTCCAAACTCAAGTCAATCCTATCACTAGTAACCAAAATGTAGATATATCTCTCTCTTAAACAGTCATCAATCCATTAAGTCAAAGAGGTCAACTTGTTTCCACCAATCAACCCACCTAACTGTCTATCCGGCTTGTTGGCAGTACCTATTATGTTACCTAGAAGCCTCAATTTGATGCATTTTTCCTTGGGTATGATCTGCTTTCCTACATGGCCAAACCCATCGATTGCCCCCCTAAAGTTGGCATCAAGTTTCACTTAGACACCTCAACTGGGCGATGTTCAATTTAGACACCTCATGTAGGGTCCCGCTATATTATTTTGACACTTCTTTTTACAATAAGCAAAAAGCTAAAAGAATGTAATACACTCGTTGATGAGGTGGCAAACAACCAATTAAATGATTACATGTATTATTTTAAGTTAAAAATTATTTTAAAATCTATTTAGTAAATAACATAAAAATGTTATTCTAAAAAAACAATTTAACCCCCTCCACCCATGGTAGTTGTCTTCTCTACTACACCCAACAATTTTCTTAATTTTTTTCTTAATCTGCTTTTTAAAATTGTTTAAGATCTTTTTTTTCTTTCTATTTTAGTGTTGTTTTGAGAGAAAAAGAGAGGAGGAGAAGGAGGGAGTTAAGGAGAGAAATAAAGAAAAAATATAAAATATGAGTGTTGATATCCATTTTTTCCAGCGAAAAAGGTGGAATCGGAAATCAGTTTTTTCATTACACTACAAAACTCTTTTGTGCTTTTTTAAACAATTATTCTTTTCTTTTACTATTTTTCATATTTATTCTTTTCTTTCTTTTTAGTGTTGTTTTGTGGGAAGAGAAGAGGGAGAGGAAGAAAGAAAGAGAGAATAAATATGAAATGGGGGTGTTGGTATCCATTTTTCCGGCAAAAAGGGTAGGGGGAGGTGATGGTAAATTTAGAAAAGTAATACAATGAAGAAGAAAAAAATGACTTGAAAATGGATTAGAGTCAAAATTTCGACATCCATTGAAGGAGTGTAAGGTTGAAAAAATGGTGGGAGGTGGTGGCTTGAAAAATGGAGAAGAAGAAGAGAAAATAAAATAAAAAATGGATAAATTAAGTTTTTCACGCGCTATTATTGAGTGTATCACACTCACTTTGACATGTAAGCAAAAAGTGTCAAAATGACACAATGAGACCCTACATGAGGTGTCTAAAATGAACATCACCCAATTAAGATGTCTAGGTGAAAATGGATGCCAACTTTAGGGGTCATCGATGGGTTTGGCCTTCCTACATTGATGGTACCTTTCCTTGTCCATCTCCAACGAATCCAAACTATCAACCATGGAGGCAATAAGACGACCTTCTTTGTCATGCTCTTATGATGTGTGCCGATCCTATCATAGCCCCTCTGATTGCATCCGCATTTTCTGCGCACATCGCTTGGACAAAACTAGCATAGTAGTATGTTAACAAAAGTCAAACTCGTATTTACAATCTTAATGATTCTCTCAGCTGCCTAATGGAAATTAAGTCCATTGCTCAATTTGTTTGGTCTTACCTTGCAAATAAGCTGGACGAGTAATAAGAGTTGAAGAAGTCTTCATCAAGTTGGATCCATGGCATTTGTGAGATGCTTGAACGCCCATGTAGATACCATTTAAATTCTTTAGCATTTTATTGCTCAACATCTACATTGGAAGGTTGCCGGAGCTGTGGATTTCGTCGATTGCAGCTGCCAAGGAAGAAGAAGAGAGTTCTTCAGCTCTCTGCAATTTCCTTTTTGGTTATTTGAGCTTATCTTTATTTCTTTTTTGTTGTTTTTTAGGATGCTTACGGCTTGCAGATGGACCCATTTTTTAAAAGAAATTGTTCAATAAAGGGCTTGTCCCACGTTTGATTAAAAAAATTAAAAGTAAATCATGCTAAATTGGTGGAGTCACAGCATGAAAGAGAAATATGGATAATATAGGTGACAGAAAGGTGAGAGAGAAAAATTAGTTAGATACAATATCTAATTATGCGTGAAATATGAGATTGAGTATAATCGTGTAAATTTTGCGTTAATTACTCGTGTCAGTTAAGTAATTACGCACTTTATGGCAATAATTTGAATTGTATCTATAATAAAATTGCGTTAGAACTCCAATATAAAAAAATAGCGATATTATGTTAATAGCAAGTCTCGTTGAAAGACATAATATGCACCTATACTATAGCCTTTTATGAATTTTTCTCAATTTTTAATGAGCAAATTTAAAAAATAGTTAAGATTAGAAACATAATTGTCACGACCCGATTTCTCGAGTCATGATGGTGCCTACCAACCAGCAGTAGGCAAGCCAAACCCTGTCCCAGAACTTTAGAGTAATGGGACTGAGGTGGAAACTAACCTCCACTAAGCGAGGCATGAATAACAAAACACATAAGACGAAGGCGGAAGCGAACCCAAAACTATATACCACAAAGATACCCCCCAGAACCTGGAAGTCACAAGTAGAGAACTACTAAAAGAGTACAAGTCCCAAAAGTGGACAACAAAAACAAGACAGTGTCAAAAGCAAAAGACAAGCAAAAATAGATATACAGAAGGGGACAGGTGATCCCAGAACGCCATGTGCTCACCCTCTTCTCCGAAACAGACTGTTGCAGGCTCGACCTCAACGCTGATAGTTGGTGCTCTAACGTGCATCGCGAAAAAGATGCAGAGTATAGCATGAGTACCAAAACAATAGGTACCCAATAGGCATCATAGGTCGATTGAGAAAGAAAGGTAAAAACAGACAGAAATGATAGAGTCGACACGAACAGAGGTCAACATAACACAAACAGAACAAACGAAAAGCAAAACTAAGAATACCGAAACTAAACCCAGCTGGGCCCCCCATAAGACCCAGAAGGTACACTCAAGCATAGACAAACAAGAACCTGAACGGACCCCCATAAGCCCGACAGGTAAACAGAAAAGCTAGATCTACAGAACCAAAGGAAACCAACCCCGAACCAAAACAACCAGTCAACAAGTCCGACTTCCAAATCGACTCACCAAGCCCTCTAACAACTCCGGGGGCCCTACCCAGCCAGTCGAGTGCTGCGGGAGGGTACGACGACCCCTCCAAAGGCCTTGATATCCAACCGCCCAATTGGCTAACACTCCGGGGGCCCTGCCCAAGCCAGCCAAGTGAGCCATCTAACACTCCCAGAGGCCCTACCCAGCCAGCCAGAGTGAGCGGGGCATGCCAACTCCGAAGAGGACCTTAACTAACTTATGTCCAATGGCCTAGCCAACTAACACTCCGGGGGCCCTACCCAAGCCAGACAGAGCGTATAAGGCAAACCAACTCCGTAGAGGATCTTAAATTCCAAACCATTGTGGATCGACGTCCACTACCAACCACATCACAACGAGCATATCAACTCTAAGCCGTAGTGGATCGACGTCCACTGCCAATCACATCACCACAAAACCAACCTCGAAGCATTCAACCAGGAATATATCACGCCCCTGATAACGCATCGACACCACAAAAAAAGGGAGAAAAGACAGAAGGATTGCAAGGACTACAAAGCCTAAACTAAGTTTAACTATCAGACCCAATTCTGCTATGCCGGTCTATAAGGACCTAATCCATCTGAATCGACGTCGGATACACAACAAATTCAACCAGGTGCATGGGTCTAAGTCAACACTAGTCTATCCTAAACTAAGGCCAAAGATATACTCCAACACAATAAACAACCAACCTGATAATCCGCATGCAACAATATATAAACAACCCAATAGATAATTCACCACAATCACAGATAAGAAACCCCTTCGGTAACATGGTACTAACCCCAAAATAGCCCAAAAATCAACCCTAAAGTGTGGTTTCTGAGAAGAAGAGAAGAAATAATAGCTACCCACCCCAGATTCACTCAAATCCGCATACATTTACACAATCAGGCTGAATCTAAAGGAAGGGAAGTCGTAGCCTACCTAAAGGCCGACTGCGCTCGCTCCAAATCACTCTGCCGGAGCTTTCCCCTTTCGAATGGCCTCGGATTGCTGGCACGCTATCAAAAATAGAATCACAACATCAGCACGGTCATTTAGTCTCTAAAATCATCAAAATCGAAGACATACCTATTTTGAAGTCAAAATCGGGAATTGTGGGACCCGCTCTGGAATTTCTGGAATTAACTCCGTGAAGAGGTTGTAAACCCTCCCCGAGCTTGTGTTACAAAATGGAACACCTCTCGGGGCTCGGACCAGCTCCATGCAACAACAAACCCAAGATTCAAAACTTAACACAATTAGCTTAAGATAGCAACTTATGCCTCAAATTCATGAACATCGAGGACCACCCTACACTATCCGAGCACTAACCCACACAGCCAATGAGATTCCGAACACCTGGGACTTATAATCACCGAAAACTGACTTAAAATGAGAAAGATATCAATTTCCAAACTTTCCTCAAACAAAAAACCCGACTGCCCCTATTTATACTGCCAGACACGCTGACCTCCGTGGACTCGGCCAAGGGCCCGTGAACGCGGAGGGAAAACAACCACAGCTTCGCGAATGCAGCTAGGGGCCCGTGAACTCGGAGTGACAACAACTACACCTCTGCGAACGCGGCTATGGGTCTGCGAACGCGGAGAAGAGGACCACAGACCTCCGCGAACACGGAGCCTTACCCGCGAATGCGGAGAAGGAAGTCTCACACCTCCGTGAACGCGGAGCCAGGCCCGCGAACGCGGAGAAGGAAAACCCACACCTCTACAAACGCGGAGCCAATTCTGTGAACGCGGAGCCAATCCCATGAACACAGAGAAGGAATAGGTCTACAACATCAGCTATGACCAGCTAAGTTTTGGGCATTCCCAAAATTCTGACGGGATGCTCGGGATTCATTCAGAACCCCGTGCACTCAAATAAGATATGTTACCCCGTCAAATTCGACATTCTGGACTCAATGGCACAGTCAAAACTTTTATACAAGGTCGTTTCCACAAAAAAATGGGTTCCACACCCAAAGCGCCATTTTAGCCAAATTCTACAAAGGGCCTCGTAATTAGACCGAAAGCCCCGAGAAGCACATGAAGGATCATTCTAGACCAAAATCGGCATTTTGGAACTAACCGCACTGATGGATTTCTCATTCGAGTGCGTTTACCAAGAATGTTGACCATAGTCAAACTTATGCCAAATTTCAAAAGCTAAAGCGCCAAATTGCCCCAAAGTCACACCGAAAACCTCGAGACTTGTGCCAATCATGCTACTAGCCTAATTTCACCGCTCCGGGGCTGATGGAACTGTCAGAATTCCCATCTGAGGTCATTCACTTGAGGTTATGACCGAAATCAACTTCTCAAGTTTCAAAAGCTCCAAAACAAGAAAACGGGCATAAAACCCAAACGGACGACCAGGCGACCGAACAGTCAGTGCCATCAAGTCATAAATGACTTGGGGTCACTACAGGAATGCTTTAAACGACATGAAGAAGGCATAAACACATAAATGACCTGGAGGATCATTACAACTTCCACTACTAAAAGGATTTTTATCCGTGAAAGTAAGAGTCAAGAAGTACATGAGGGCTCAAATAAGCTGGGGAACTACTCCCACTCGGTCTCCCAGGTAGCCTCCTCGACTGGAAGATGCCTCTAACGGACCCTCACCACAGGAATGGCTCTAGACCTCAGTTGCCTCACATCTCTGGCCAAAATAGCAACTGGCTCCTCAATATAGGTCAGGTGATCATCCAACTCAACGACATCATACTGGAGCACATGCGACACATATGGAACATAACGACGCAGCATTGAAACATGGAAAACTGGATGAATAGCTGAGAATGCTGGAGGTAAAACTAACTCATAGGCCACATCACCAACTGTCATCAAAATCTCAAAAGACCCAATATACCTGGGGCTAAGCTTACCTGACCTCCCAAATCTCATCACGCCCTTCATGGGCGATACACGAAGGAATACTCGGTCACCAACGACTGACAAATCTCAGTGGCCATCCCTTGCGATCCGCGTAACTCTGATGTCTACTCTGGGCCATCCTGAGCCTATCCTGAATCAACCTCACATGATCTAAGGTCTCCTGAAACAAGTCTTTACCATGCGACCTAGGCTCCGTAGACTCAAACCAACCAACTGGAATGCGACAACGCCTACCATACAAGGCCTCAAACGGGGCCATCTGAATGCTAGAATGGTAGCTGTTGTTGTATACAAACTCTGCCAAAGGCAAGAAATGGTCCCACTGACCCCCAAAGTCTATAACACAGGCCCGCAACATATCCTCAAGACCCTGAATAGTATGCTCCGACTGGCCATCAGTCTGCGGGTGAAATGTTGTGCTAAGATCGACACGGGTGCCTATCTCCTCCTGAAATACTCTCCAAAAGCTGGAAGTGAACGGTGAACCCCGGTCTGAAATCATAGAAACAGGCAGACCATGAAGACAGACTACCTCTTGAATGTAGATACGAGCTAACCTCTCAGCACTGAAGGAAGTATGAACTGGAATGAAGTGTACTGACTTGGTCAATCGATCCACGATGACCCAAATGCTATCAACACATATAGAAGTATGAGGCAAGCCCATAATGAAATCCATGGTGATGCGCTCCCACATTCACTCAGGAATGGGTAACCTCTGCAACTCTCCACCAGGCCTCAAATGCTCGGCCTTCACCTGCTGGCAACACAAGCAGCGGGACACATAATCTGAAATGTCCCTCCTTATACCGCTCCACCAGTAATGCTGCTTCAAATCACAATACATCTTAGCGGTGCTCGGATGGATAGAATACCTGGAGTCATGGGCCTCGCTAAGGATCAACTGAATCAAATCCCCAACTCTCAAAACACAAAAACGACCAGCAAACCTCAAAACCCCATCTGAGTCTAATGTAGTCTGCCTGATATCACCTGCTAATACTCTATCTCGGAGTGCCACCAAAGACTCATCCTCGAACTGACAGCCACGGATCTGATCTAGCAAAGATGACTGAACTCCCACATAGGCTAACACCCGATTGGTATCTGAAACATCAAGCCTGATCATCTAGTTGGCCAGGGACTGAATGTCCAAAGCCAAGGGTCACTCCGAAATAGAAAGAAAGGCTAGACTACCTATACTCACTGCCTTCAGGCTCAAAGCGTCCGCTACCACATTCGCCTTGCCCGGATGGTAGAGAATAGAGAGGTCATAGTCCTTCAAGAGCTCAATCCAACGGCGCTGCCTCGAATTAAGATCTCTTTGGGTCATAATGTACTGAAGGCTCCTATGATCAGTGTAAATCTCACAATGAACTTCATTCAAGTAATGCCTCAAGATCATTAGCGCGAAAAATATCGCCACCAAGTCATGAGTGGGGTAGTTCCGCTCATGCAGCTTAAGCTACCTCGATGCATAAACAATAACCCAGCCCTGCTGTATAAGAACATAACCCAAACCAACGCTGGATGCATCGCAATAAACCGTGAACCCCTCGCCCTCAACTGGAAGAGTCAATATAGGAGCGGTGGTAAGAAACTCCTTAAGCCTCAGAAAGCTCCTCTCACACTCCTCCGACCACACAAAAGGAACATCCTGGCAAGTCAATCTAGTCAAAGGCACTGCTATAGAAGAGAAACCCTCAACAAAATGCCTATAGTACCCTGCCAATTTGACAAAGCTACGAATCTCAAACACAGAGGTGGGCCTAGCCCAATAACGAATAACCTCAATCTTCACCGGATCCACCATAATGCCATCATTGAACACCACGTGTCCCAAGAATGCTACAGACTCAAGCCAAACTCGCACTTTGAGAACTTGGCATAAAGCCGATGGTCTCTCAAAGTCTGGAGCAATATCCTCAAATGCTGCTCATGCTCACTATGGCTCCGCGAGTATACCAAGATATCATCAATGAAGACTATGAAGAAGGAGTCCAAATACGGCCTGAATACATGAGTCATCAAATCCATAAAGGCGGCAGGGGCATTAGTCAACCCAGAAGACATCATTAGGAACTCGAAATGGACGTAACGAGTCCTAAATGCTGTCTTAGGGATGTCTACTACTATAATCCTCAACTAATGGTAACCAGATCTCAAGTCAATCTTAGAAAACACTACGGCACCTTGAAGCTGGTCGACCAAATCATCAATACGAGGCATGGGCTAACAGTTCTTCACCGTCACCTTATTCAGCTACCTGTATTCAATACACATCTGTATTGTACCATCCTTCTTCTTTACAAACAGGACTGGAGCACCCCAAGGTGATACACTAGGCCGAATGAATACCTTACCCAAGAGATCATGAAGATGAACACTGAGCTCCTTGAGCTCTGTGGGTGCCATGTGATACGGTGGGATGGAAATAGGACGAGTATCGGGCTTCAAATCAATGGCAAAGTCAATGTCCTGATCTGGGGGTAGGCCAGGAAAGTCGGCAGGAAACACATATGCGAACTCTCTGACTATAGGTACTGAATCAACTGTAGGGCCCTCCCTACTAACATCTCTAACATAAGCCAAATATGTCAAACACTCACTAGCCACTAGCCACTAGCCTCCGAGCCTAAACATAAGAAATCACCCCAACCAGCGTGTGACTACAAGAACCCTGCCAAACCACCGGTGGAATACCGGGCATAGCTAAAGTAACGGTCTTGGCATAGCAATCCAAGACCGCTCGGTGTGGGGATAACCAGTCAATGCCCAAAATCAAATCAAAATCCAACATACTAAGCACAATAAGGTCAACCCGAGTGACTTGCCCCCGAATAGTCACCACACAGGATCTGCAAACCTGATCCACTACTAAAGAATCCCCTAACGGGGTTGAAACACGCAAAGGTACCACTAAGGGCTCTGGACTCACCCCCAACCGAGGAGCACAATAAGCAGACACATACGAATAAGTAGAACCAAGATCAAATAAAGCTTAAACGGGTTGATGGCATAAGAGAACCGTACCTGTGATCACATGATCCGACGCCTCGACATCTGCTCTAGCTGGAGCTACATAGAAATGGCCCTGGGTGCCTTACCACGCGCATCCACTCTGCCACCTGTCTTGCCTCCCGGGGATCTCCCCGAACACCCTGATGCTGACCTTCTCCTCTAGCTGGAGGTGCTACTGCTGATACCGGACTTGCCGCCTGAAGAGCTAGTAAGGCTGGTCTGGAGATAGGGCACTCCCTAGACCAATGAAGAAGATCTCAACATGTAAAGCAACCCTGAGAAGACCTACTCACAGCTGGAGGGAGGCCACCCCAACCTGAGGAACCAGTTTGAAAACCACCTCAGCCCTGATTCGGACCGGCACAATAACCACCGTGACGGTGCTGGTCACCCTCTGATATCTGCAACGATGCTTGACATGGGTGACTAGGCTGACCTGATTGGAACCTCTGATAGACCTGGTCCCGAGTAACTCTAGGCTTAGAACAGGGCTCACTAACTCTATCATCCTGCCTATCCTGCTTGCCGCTACCCCCGTGGGCCTCGCAACGAAGCTACTCAAGCGTGCAGGCATGGTCCACTACATCAAGAAAAGAGCGGCCCGTTGAAACCATAGATTGTGACTCAATACGCAACTGCAACCTCAGACCTCTAACGAATCATCAGACTCTCTCCTCCTCTGTAGGCAAGATTATAGTGGCATGACGGGATAACTCATGAAATCTAGTCTTGTACTCAGATGCCGTCATAGAGCCCTGCTCCAACCTTGAGAACTCATCGCGAAGGCGATCTCTGACGCTCCGTGGGATAAATCTAGCCAGAAAGGCCTTAGAAAACTCTGTCCACGTCACTAGAGGGGACCCAGCTGGTCTGGTCTCCATAAAAGAACGCCACCACTACCTGGCCATTCCATCTAATTAGTAAGTTGTGAAGCTGGCTCCCCTCGACTCTACCAACCCCAAAGTATGCAGCCTCTCTCGGCAAGTAGTAAGGAACTCCTGGGCATCCTCGCCAACTACCCTAGAAAACCTCGGCGGTGACAATCTCAAAAACACCCCAAGCATCTTTTGCTCTCGCAGAGGCATGACCCCATCTAAGACATCCGGTCGAAGGACGGCCGATGCTGGCGGCTGCTGAACCTCTGGAGCTGCTGTTGCAGGCTAACCCTGCAGTACTGGATCTGGAACTGGTGCTGGGGCTGCTGCTGCTGCTGAATACCCCCTATCGCAGCTAGAATCTATGAAAGCATCGCCTGAAGATCAGGGGCGGCAGCTGGTGCGGGTGGTGGCTGGGCTGGTCCCAGCCCCACCAGCTGAGGGGGAATCTGCTCAATCTGAGGCTTCGACTCCGGCTTAGGAGTCCTCACTCTATCTCAGCGTGGTGCCGCAGCACCATCTCGACCTCGAGGTGGACCTCTATTACGCGTGCGAGCCATCTTGCGACAAAGTGAAACAAGTAAGATTCCATGAAACCAATTGGACAAAAACGCATGAAAATGATGCAAGACATGAAAACCCCCTATGGACATCTTGTAGTCTCCTGAAGATAAGTCACGGATGTCTCCACGCCGATCCACAGGACTCTACTAGATGCTAGTTCTGTACAAGTAAGACCGACGAACTGCCCTTGATACCCACTTTGTCACGACCTGATTTCTCGAGTCATGATGGCGCCTACCAACCCGGTTGTAGGCAAGCCAAACCCTGTCTCGGAACTTCAGATTAATGGGACTGAGGGGGAAACTAGTCTAAACTAAGCGAAGCATAATTAACAGAACACATCAGAGGAAGGCGGAGCGAACCCAAAACTATATACCACAAAGATACCCCCCAGAACCTGGAAGTCACAAGTACAGAAATACTAAAAGAGTACAAGTCTCAAAAGTGGACCACAGAAACGAGAATGTCTAAAGAGCAAAAGTCAGAGAAGCCAAAATACATATACAGATGGGGACAGGTGATCCCAGAATGTCATGTACTCACCTCGTCTCCGGAACATACTGCTGCAAGCTCGACCTCAACGTTGATAGCTGCTACTCGGACCTGCATCACGAAACAGATGCAGAGTATAGCATGAGTACCAAAGCAACAAGTACCAATAGGCATGATACACCGACTAAGAAACAAAGGTAAAAATAGACAAAAAGGATAGAGTCGACACGAACAGAGGTCAACATAATAGGAACAGAACAAACGGAAAGCAAAACTAAGAATACCAAAACAACCCAGCTGGGCCCACTATAAGACCTAGAATGTACACTCAAGCACAAAAAAACAAGAACCCGAACGGACCCCTTTAAGCCTGACAGGTAAACCAAAAAGCTAGATCGACGAAACCAAAGGAAACCAACTCCGAACCCAAACAACCAGTCAACAAGTCCGACTTCCAAATCGACTCACCTAGACCGCTAACAACTTCGGGGGCCCTACCCAGCCAGTCGAGTGTTGCGGAGGGTACGACGACCCCCCCAAGGCTCTGATATCCAACCACCCAATTGGCTAACACTCCGGGGGCCCTGCCCAAGCCAGCCAAGTGAGCCATCTAACACTCCCGGGGGCCCTACCCAGCCAGCCAGAGTAAGCGGGGCATGCCAACTCCGAAGAGGACCTTAACTAACTTATGTCCAATTGCCTAGCTGACTAACACTTCGGGGGTCCTACCCAGCCAACCAAGTGAGTCAGCTAACACTCCCGGGGGCCCTACTCAAGGTGAACCAACTCCGTAGAGGATCTTAAATTCCAAACCATTATGGATCGACGTCCACTACCAACCACATCACAACGAGCATATCAACTCTAAGCCGTAGTGGATCGACGTCCACTGCTAATCACATCACCACAGAACCAACCTCGAAGCATCCAACATGGAAGATATACGCCTCCGATAACACATCGGCACCACAAAAAGGGAGAAAACATGGAAGGATCGCAAGCACTACAAATCCTAAACTAAGTTCAACTATCCGACCCAAGTCTGCTACGCTGATCTACAAGGACCTAGTCCATCCAAATCGACGTCGGATACATACCAAATTCAACCAAGTGCATGGGTCTAAAGCAATACTAGTCTATCCTAAACTAAGGCCAAAGATATACTCCAACACAATAATCAACCAACAAGATAATCCGCATGCAACAACATATAAACAGCCCAATAGATAATTCACCACAATCACAGATAAGCAATCCCTCCGGTAACATGGTACTAACCCCGAAATAGCCCGAATATCAACCCATAAAGCATGGTTTCTGAAAGAAGAGAAGAAATATTAGCTACCCACCCTAGATTCACACAAATCTGCATTCATTTACACAATTAGGCTCAATCTTAAGGAAGGGAAGTTGTAGCCAACATGAAGGCCGATCGCGCGCGCTCCACATCACTCTACTGGAGCTTTCCCTTTTAGAACGGCCTCGGATTGCTACCACGCTATCAAAAATAGAATCACAGCATCAGCATGGTCGTTTAGACACTAAAATCATCAAAATCAGAGACAGACCAATTTTGGAATCAAAATCAGGATTATGGGACCCGCTCCAGAATTTCAAGAATTGACTCCATGAAGAGGTCCTAAACCCTCCCCCGTGCGTGTGTTCCAAAATGGAACACCTCTCGGGGCTCGAATCAGCTCCATGCAACAATAAACCCAAGATGCAAAACTTAACACAAATAGCTTAAGATAGCAACTTACGCCTTAAATTCATGGAAATCGAGGACCACCAAACACTATCAGATCACTAACCCACACAGCCAACAAGATTTTGGACACCTGAAACTTCGAATCACCGAAAACCGACTTAAAACGATAAAGATATCAATTTCAAAACTCTGACGTGGTGCTCGGGATTCGTTCGGAACCCCGTGCACGCAAACGAGATATGCTACCCCATCAAATTCGAATTCCAGACTCAATGGCGAAGTTGAAATTTCCATACGAAGTCGTTTCGATAAAAAGTGAGTCCCACACCCAAACCACCATTTTAGCCAAATTCTACCAAGGGCCTCGTAATTAGACCGGAAGCCCCAGGAAGAACACGAAGGATCATTCTAGACCAAACTTAGCATTCCAAAACTAACCGGGCTTACGAATTTCTCATCTAAGCGTGTTTACCAAGAATGTTGATCAAAGTCAAACTTATGCCAAATTTCAAAGGCTAAAGCGCCAAATGGCCCCAAAGTCACATTGAAAACCTCAGGACTCGTGCCAATCATGTTGCTAGCCTAATTTGGCAGCTCCGAAGCTGATGGAACCATCAGAATTCCCATCTGAGGTCATTTGCCTGAGGTTTTGACCAAAATCAACATCTCAAGTTTCAAAAGCTCCAAAATAGAAAAACGGGCATAAAACCCAAAAGGACGACCAAGCGATCGAACTGTCAGTGCCAGCAAGTCATAAATGACTTGGGGTCGCTACAGAAACGCTCTAAATGACAAGAAGAAGGCATAAACACATAAATGACCTGGAGGGTCATTACAATAATCAAGCAAAATAATTATAATTTGCTTAATTATTATTCGTAGCTACATGTTAGAAGGAGAGAGAGGCGAGCAAAACTGTGAGAGGAAGGAGAGAGACGAGCGAGCAACAGAGAGAGAGGAGAAAGGCAAATTATATTTATATATCTGTTGGATAATTGTATATACATAACTAGTATGTATATGTATCAATGATTTTATTTGTATATCAGTAATTAGTATGCATATGCATCAATGAATACAATTATATTAAAGAAAAATAATTTGTACCCGAATAAAATTTGTATCAATGAATAAATTGTATCGACGAATACAGTTGTGTATATGCATTAAGTATGTGCAGTAGATACATAGTGTCTAGTGGCTCATTGTTGAATAATAAAATGGATTTACCTAGGAAACTTTTTCTTTTCCATCATTTAAGATATTATGTAAATTAATATATTACTTAATCTAATGAGTTAAACTTAGGATTAGTCAGTTCTATTTTTTTATGGGGTAGGGAAGGGTTATAACTGTATCAATGTTGTATCAAGTTCAATATTTGTATTTGTATAGTTGATTGTTATCATTTGTACTAATGTTGTATCAATATTAACGAATACAATTTATATTAATGAATACATTGTATCAACGAATACAATTGCATCAATGTTGTATCAAGTTCAACATTTGTATTTATATAATTGATTGTTATCGTTTGTATCAATGTACTAACGATTGTATTAACGAGTACAATTTGTATTCGAATACAATTTGTGTCAATAAATAAAATTGTATCAGCAAATACAATTATATCAAGTTCAACATTTGTATTTGTATATGTATAATTGATTGTTATCATTTGTATCATCAATATTATATCAACGAATACATGTGTATTTGTATTTTGTATTACTGAAAAAGAATATGTATAGTTGATCGTTATCATTTATATTTATATAATTGATCATTATCATTTGTATTTATATAATTAACTGTTACTATTTGTATTTGTATAATTAATTATTATAATTTGTATTTATATTTAGAGAAGCGCGAGAGAGAGGGTCAAGGAGAGGCGAGAGGCAAGGGAGAGATAGCAAATAGAGAGGATAGAGACGAACATGAGTGTGAAGAGAGAGGCGATGGAGAGCAGTAGAGCAGAATAGAGGAGAGAGAAAATAGCTACAAATCCTAACTATAACTATAAATTATAATTCTTTCAAACTATAGTGATATATTATAAATATATATGTGAAAATTACAACAATATACAATTTAAGACTTTAATTAATAATATACCCACATACTTACTTTTAATTACAAACGTAGTTTTTAAATTACAAACATGGCAATTTAATTAAATTTCTGATTTAAGTTAATTAATTTTTTTTTATTTTATTCTCTCCCCTTTTTGGGATTTTGTGCGTAAATTAATAGGGGTTAATAATTATGGTATTGAAAGTTATCAGATTTTTATCTCTCTTATTACACATTGTTATCTACTCTGTTACGATAACTGTGCCTTTTAATATCATAATTTATTTTTATTCCTTTTCAGAAACAATCTATGTAAAACTAAATCGTTTTATTTTACCAACAATCTACCCTTTTAAATTTCCCATGCATAGATTGCCCGATTCTAGGAATTATCAATTTTCTCTCCCTTCAGACAATATTCATCTCCTTCAACTTCTGACTATTTAACCTTTACCATCCCTTCACCAACCCTTTCTCCAGTGTAACAGTTTGATGTACATCTCTGATTTAATAAATCAGTTGTAGTGGTTGATAGTCCGTCTATTATATGTTCAAGACCTTCTTTTGAGTTGAACGTGTTCACTCAATCTCTTGTCAATGAAGGTATAAGAGACGACAACAAAATTGATAATGAAAAAAGTGAATGTATTGTCATTCATTCTTCCTCAACTAGCAAGGTGCAGCAAAAAATGGATCCTATTGTAAATCCAAATAGGAAGGGTAAGGAAAAGGTGACTGAAGATTATGTGTCAGAAAACTATCCTCATGATAGTGATTTCGAGGATGAAATCCCCATTGTCAAAAGACTAAGAGTGTATACTGACTCTCCAATATTTGGGAAATCGCGTCAAAAGGTACTATTTTTATATCTGAATCTATTTGTATTCATATTTGTGATATGCAAGTTAAACGGATTTTTTATATTCATAGAAATCTAGTGGTGTTGCTGTGAGGAATGAATCAAATCCAAAAGGAGTAAGTTCTGTTATTAAAAAAATGAAAAAATTGACAGAAACTGTAAAGGTAGTTTTATTTTTTTTTATTATTATATATAGTGTTGATGAAGGGTATTTCAGACTCTTCCCTTCCCTTCTAAGAACAAAATCCGACCCTTTTCCTCTTAGTTAAGGTTTATATCAGTGTTAAATCATATTAGAACACTTTTAACACTTAGAATTTTGGAGAGAAGATTCAAGAGGAGAAAAGCTAGGGTTTTCCAGCGTTCATCCAATTCCTTCATGATTCGTCAAGATCCTTGATCTTCCAGGTATGTAAGACTTTTAGTGCTGGGTTTGTTCGCCCTCACGCCCTACATATGTCAGAAATTATACAAAAGTAATCTAGGGTTTTGTTCCTTGATTTCTAGCAAAGTTGAGTTAATCCATTGATTGTATCTAATTCTATTCTTGAGTAAGTGTATTCATATTGTTGAATATTTTGTGGTATTGTTCATGTTCCTATTTCAGCATGAGCCCTATTCCATTGAGCAAATTCTAAGTTACTGATAAGAAGTTTTAAAAACTATTTAACTGTTTTAAATTTATTTCTTAAAGAAGAGTCTTGTGAAGAGCTTAAAGAAGAGTTTTGAAAAAAGTTTTAAAGAAGGAAGTTTTGAGAAAAGATATGAGAAGCATTTGGGAAACTAAGTATTTTCCCAAGGATATCAATATTTTAAGAATAGAAACAATGATTTCTAAAGTAAGTTATTGAGTACTGAGATACTCCAGAAAACAATTACCTCTTTAAGGGGATTAGTTGAGTAATTATCTCAACCTAGAAAAGATAATATTTTTAAACATTTGAGATGAGCAAAGTAAAAGATTTTGGGAGTAGTATTGAGCACCGATATGGGGGAGAGTTCAAACAACTCCCAGCCTCCATAAACCATGTAGCCAACATGGGTAAAGGATTCATACTTTTTAGATGATTTCCTTCCATATAGTACTTAGTGGATCCACTTAGTGAGTTTGAGAGTCCTATGCCTGGCAAGTATAGGACCGTTCTAGCAGCATGAATGTTACGTTGTATCATCACATAGCTCATAGTGATGGTTGTCGGTTAGAGAACTCCCAGAGTAAAAATATATATTTATTTCCATATTACTTGAGAAGTTGAGTTTTCAGAGATGAGTTAGCTTTGTGAAGTTTTAAAGTGACTTTATTCATTTAATTCTTTACATCTAGTTTTGAGCTCAAGGTAAAGCTAAGGTGTTTTCAATATACTTATGAGTTTTTATGAAAACAGAGTTGAGTAAGTGTATTTGTAAAGCTTGAATGGTTTTGTTCCTTATCTCTTTGCATCCAGTTGAGTTACTTATATCCTTATTTGCCTTCAGTACTTTCATTTCAGTTATTTATCTACTCAGCTATATTACATACTCGTACATTCCATGTACTGATGTCATTCGACTTGCATCTTTTTGGATGCAGATGTAGGTGTTTAGGATCATCAACAGGCGTTTATTAAGGATCATTTTCACTTCCCAGTTAGTAGTTTTGGTGAGCCTCCTAGTACTCCCGGAGGATTCATCTTTACCTTTTTATTTCAGTTTTGTTGAGGTGTCATGGGGTCTGTCCCGACATCCGTCTTAGTTATTTAGAGGCTTCATAGACAAGTCTAGAATTGATGGGTCCCTCAGACATTATTCTTATTTCCTTGCATTTGAGTTTTGACTGATGTTCTAGTAAGTTTATTAAGTATTTTCAGATAGTAATTGACTTTGCAAATTAAGTAAAGTTTTATGAGTTATCTATGTCAGGATAAGAGCCATGTATGCTCAAGTTAAGTCTTCCGCTAAGTAGTAAACCAGGCCAAGGGTTCGCTTGGGGATCAGCAATGGTTCTCAAGTGTCGGCCACGTCCAGGGTGTAGGCTCGGGGGGTGACAAACTTGGTATCAGAGCCCAGGGTTCAAGAGTCCTAGGGAGTCTATGAAGCCGTGTCAGTAGAGTCTAGTTATCGGTGTGAAGCGCGCCACATCTATAATTAGGAGGCTGCGACATTTAGGAACCTTTCACTTTCTTCTTACTTCACTTCGTGCGATAGAGTTCATCTCTATACAAGTCTTTCCTCTAATTCGTGTTTACGCGTGTCTTTTTAGATATGCCTCCACGAAGAGCTATTCAGGGACGTCCCGCCAGGAGAAATGTTGAACCATAAAATCAGGAAGCTCTAGTTGCACCTGAGGTGTAAGACCCTCAAAGGGATGTCACTAATGTTGAATTCAGGAATGCAATTCAGATGCTGACCCAGGTAGTGACTAACCAAGCTGGCAGCAGAGGGTGGACTGACAGGATGTGGTTGATACACCCAGAGTCTGTGAGTTCTTGAGAATCAATCCCCCAGAGTTCACTGGGTCAAAAGTTGCTGAGGACCCGTAGGGCTATGTTGAAGAGCTTCAGAGGGTGTTCGAGGTTATGAGGGTTACATATGCGAAGTGTGTGGATTTGGCCTCATACCAGCTCAAGGGTGTTGCTAGGATCTGGTACGATCAGTGGAAGAAGAGTAGAGCAGAAGGAGCCCCACCTCTGGGTTGGACTGAGTTCGAAAATGCTTTCTTGGGACACTTCTTCCCTCTAGAGTTAAGAGAAAAAAAGATGAGAGAGTTCTTGAACTTGAAGCAGGAAGGCATGAGTGTGCAAGAGTACAGCCTTAAGTTCACTCAGCTGTCCCATTATGCTCCGGAGATGGTGGCAGATATGAGGAACCGAATGAGCTTGTTCGTGTCTGGGTTATCTCGTTTATATAGCAGGGAAGGTAAGGCGGCAATGCTGATCGGAGACATGGACATACCAAGGTTGATGATTCATGTGCAACAGGTTGAGGAAGACAAGTTGAAGGATAGGGAGGAGTTTCGCAGTAAGAGGGCCAAGACTACAAGTCAGGAGACAGGCCATCAAAAGACCGGCAATGGGAATCGGTCTAATTTTTAGTAGAGATCATCTGGACCTGGTCCTTCTTCAGCTAGCGCACCTGCACGTAGGAACAGGAATGATCACAAGGTACTCAGAATTTTATGGCCCAAGGTACTCAGTCACATGGAAGTGTAGCACAAAGCACTAATCAGGTTCCCGTTTGTGATAAGTGTGGCAGACGTCATAGGGGAGAATGTCGTGATGGATCTAACGGGTTCTTCAAGAGTGGTCAGGTAGGTCACTTCATGAGGGAGTGCCCAAAGAACAAGCAAGGTAATGGGGGCAATAGAGCCCAGTCTTCTTCAGCAGCTCCAGCAGATAGGAGCAATCAGAGATGAGCTACTTCAGGGACAGACGGAGGTACAAACCGTCTGTATGTTATGGGTACTCGATAGGATCAACAGAACTCGCCAGATGTCATCACTGGTATGCTTCGAGTTTTTATATTCGATGTTTACGCCTTAATTGATCCAGGTGCGAGTCTGTCTTTTGTGACTCCTTTTGTAGCTACGAACTTCGGCATTTCCCCCGAAAAACCTCTTGAGCCTTTCAATGTTTCCACACTCGTTGGTGAGTCTATTCGAGCAGAAAGAATCTACCGTGATTGTACCATCTATGTCTATCACAAGGACACCATGGCTAACTTAGTTGAGTTAGATATGGTGGAGTTTGATGTTATTCTAGGTATGGACTGGCTTCATGCTTGTTAGGCCTCATTCAATTATAGAACTCAATTGGTAAAGTTTCAATTTCCTAATGAGTCAGGTTTAGAGTGGAGGAGTAGTTCAGCAGTGCCTAAGGGTCGTTTCATCTCATGCCTTAAGGCTAGAAAATTAGTTTCCAAGGGGTGCATCTACCACTTAGTCCGAGTGAATGACTCTAGTGTTGAGACACCGCATATTCAATCAGTTCCAGTTGTGAATGAGTTTCCAGAGGTATTTCCTGATGATCTTCCTAGAGTCCCTCCTGAGAGGGAAATAGACTTCGAAATAGATATTCTTCCCGACACTCAACCCATCTCTATTCTGCCATATAGAATGGCTCCAGCTGAGTTAAAAGAGTAAAAAGAGAAGTTGAGAGATCTTCTTGATAAGGTTTTCATCCGACCAAGTGTCTCACCTTGGGGTGCTTCGGTCTTGTTCATGAGGAAGAAAGATGGTTCCCTTAGGATGTGTATCGATTACCGCCAGTTGAACAAGGTCAAAATAAAGAATAAATATCCCCTTATGAGAATTGATGACCTTTTCGACCAACTTCAGGGTGCCACTTGTTTCTCCAAGATAGACCTCAGATCTGGCTATCATCAATTGAGAGTGAGAGAAAGTGACATCCCAAAAATGGCTTTCAGGACCCGTTACGGTCATTATGAGTTCCTTGTTGTGTCCTTTGGTCTGACTAACGCTCCTGCAACATTCATGGATTTGATGAACAGGGTATTTAAGCCATATCTAAGCATGTTTGTTATTGTGTTCATTGATGACATACTAATTTATTCAAGGAATGAGGAGGACTATGCTAGTCATCTCAAAATAGTCCTTCAAACTCTCAAAGATCGAGAGTTATATGCCAAGTTTTCTAAGTGTGAGTTCTGGCTCAAATCTGTGGCATTCCTAGGCCACATTGTATCTGGTGAAGGGATTCGAGTCGACACTCAAAAGATTGAGGCAGTGTAAAATTGGCCAAGACCCACCTCTCTAACTGATATAAGGAGTTTCTTGGGATTGGCTAGTTACTACAGAAGGTTCGTTGAGGGGTTCTCATCTATTTCGTCGCCATTGACTAAGTTAACTCATAAAACAGTTAAGTTTCAATGGTCTGAAGCTTGTGAGAAAAGCTTTCAGGAATTGAAAACTCAATTAACTACAGCTACCGTGTTGACCCTACCAGAAGGTACAGAGGGTTTTGTTGTCTATTGTGATACGTCCAGAGTTGGGCCTGGTTGTGTATTGATACAGAATGGTAAGGTTGTAGCCTATGCCTCCAGACAACTGAAGATTCATGAGAGGAACTACCCAACTCATGATCTCGAGTTGGCAGCAGTAGTCTTTGCTCTAAAAAGATGGCATCACTATCTCTATGGTGTTCACGTGGATGTGTTCACGGACCACAAGAGTCTCCAATATGTTTTCAGTCAGAAAGAGCTCAATCTCAGACAAAGGAGGTGGTTAGAGTTACTCGAGAATTACGACATGAGTATCCTCTATCACCCAAGTAAGGCTAACGTGGTTGCTGATGCTTTGAGCAGGCTGTCCATGGGGAGTACTACTCATGTTGAAGAAGGCAAGAAGGAACTAGCTAAAGAAGTTCACAGGCTTGCACGGTTGGGTGTTCGCTGGTTGGATTCCAGTGAAGGATGAGTCGTTGTGATGAATGGAGCTGAGTCTTCATTAGTGGTAGAGGTAAAGGAGAAACAAGACAAAGACCCCATTTTGCTTGAGTTGAAGGCAAATGTCCATAAGCAGAAAGTGATGGCTTTTGCACAAGGGGGAGATGGTGTGTTGAGATACCAGGGAAAGTTGTGTGTTCCAGATGTGGATGACCTTTAAGAGAGGATCATGGAAGAAGCTCACAATTCCAGATATTCGATTCATCTGGGCTCCACAAAGATGTACCATGACTTGAGAGAAGTCTATTGGTGGAGTAGCATGAAGAGGTGTACTACTGAGTTTGTTGCTAGATGCCTAAATTGCCAACAAGTCAAAGCTGAACATCAAAGGCCGTGTGGTGCCCTTCCAGAATGGAAGTGGGAGATGATTAATATGGATTTCATTACAGGTTTACCGCGATCTAGCAGCAGCATAATTCCATTTGGGTAATTATGGATCGGATGACCAAATCAGCCCACTTCTTACCAGTGAAGACTACCAATACAGCAGAAGAGTATGCAAACCTATATATTCACGAGATAGTTAGACTACATGGAGTCCCCTTATCCATCATCTCAGACAGGGGTGCTCAATTTACCGCGCATTTTTGGAAGTCATTTCAGAAAGGTTTAGGTTCGAAGGTGAACCTTAGTACTGCTTTTCATCCTCAAATGGATGGTCAAGCAGAGCGCACCATTCAGACCTTAGAGGACATGTTCAGAGCTTGTGTTCTTGATTTCAAAGGTAATTGGGATGACCATTTGCCTCTTATCGAGTTCGCACACAATAATAGTTACCACTTCCGCATTCAGATGGCTCCGTACGAGGCTCTATATGGGAGAAGGTGTAAATCTCCCATTGGATGGTTTGAGGTTGGTGAAGCTGAGTTAATAGGACCAGATTTGGTTCATCAAGTCATGGAGAAGGTGAAAATAATTCAAGAGAGATTGAAAATAGCGCAGAGTCGTCAAAAGTCCTATATAGATGTTAGGAGAAGAGATTTGGAGTTTGAGGTTGATGATTGGGTATATTTGAAGGTTTCACCCATGAAGGGTGTCATGAGGTTTGGTAGAAAGGGGAAGCTCAGTCCCCGCTACATTGGTCCTTATAGGATATCCAAGAGAGTTGGCAATGTAGCTTATGAGTTTGAGATACCATCAGAGTAGAGGCAGTCCATCTGGTATTTCACATCTATATGCTAAAGAAATGTTTGAGTGATCCTTCACTTATTGTGCCTACCGAGAATATTGGTATCAAGGACAGCCCATCTTATAAGGAGATTCCCATTCAGATTCTCGATCGTCAGGTTCGCAAGTTGAGAACCAAAGAAGTTGCATCGGTGAAAGTCTTGTGGAGAAATCAGTTCCTTCAGGAAGCTACTTGGAAGCCGAGGAGGACATGAAAGAGAGATATCCACATCTTTTCACCTCCAATGTAGACCCAGAGCAAGGTACTAACTCTTAATGAAGTACCACTTCCAGTTTAGCATGTTGAGTTCTTGAGTTTTAAATTTTAGTTGGAATGTATCGCTTGGAATTGCATTGTGTTGGGTTGTTAGGTGTCCCCATCCCTTACAGGCTTAATGTGGGCTCATTCGAGGACGAATGTTCCCAAGGGGGAGATAATGTAACACCCCGTAACTTGGAATTGGAGAAAATGCAGAAAACTACTGCAGCACTGATCCACGGAGGCCACCTACGGACCGTAGCTGGAACGACGGGCCGTAAGTGGGAACCATCATTGGCACTGTCAACCTTCAGGATTTCCAAGTTTCTGAACATTGACGTACGGAGCAACAGAACGGACCGTCGTTCAGTTGACGGGCCGTAGATGGGTCTCGTAGGTTCCCCTCTAGACTTAATAAAATATTCAGTCCTAAGGCCAGACCTACGATGGCCATGTACGGAACGTAGGTCAAACGACGGGCCGTACATGGGTGTCGTCGTTGGAAGGCCAAAGTTGAGAAATTTCTGAATCAAACGACAGAGGAACAGGACGGGTCATAGGTCGACTTACAGACCGTAGGTCACGACCATAGGTCACTTCCGACAGTTTTAATGAAGGGTATTTTGGACTTTTCCCTTCCCTTCTAAGTCGAAAATACGAACCTTTTCCTCTTAGTTAAGGTTTATATCAGTGTTAAATCATATTAGAACACTTTTAACACTTAGAATTTTGGAGAGAAGATTCAAGAGGAGAAAAGCTAGGGTTTTCCAGCGTTCACCAATTCCTTCATGATTCGTCAAGATCCTTGATCTTCCAGGTATGTAAGACTTTTAGTGTTGGGTTTGTTCGCCCTCACGCCCTACATATGTCAGAAATTATACAAAGGTAATCTAGGGTTTTGTTCCTTGATTTCTAGCAAAGTTGAGTTAATCCATTGATTGTATATAATTCTATTCTTGAGTAAGTGTATTCATATTGTTGAATATTTTGTGGTATTGTTCACGTTCCTATTTCAGCATGAGCCCTATTCATTGAGTAAATTCTAAGTTACTGATAAGAAGTTTTTAAAACTATTTAACTGTTTTAAATTTATTTCTTAAAGAAGAGTCTTGAGAAGAGCTTAAAGAAGAGTTTTGAAAAAAGTTTTAAAGAAGGAAGTTTTGAGAAAAGATTTGAGAAGCATTTGGGAAACTAAGTATTTTCCCCAGGATATCAATATTTTAAGAATAGAAACAATGATTTCTAAAGTAAGTTATTGAGTACTGAGATACTCCAGAAAACAATTACCTCCTTAAGGGGATTAGTTGAGTAATTATCTCAACCCAGAAAAGATAATATTTTTAAACATTTGAGATGAGCAAAGTAAAAGATTTTGGGAATAGTATTGAGCACCGATATGGGGGAGAGTTCAAACAACTCCCAGCCTCCATAAACCATGTAGCCAACATGGGTAAAGGATTCATAATTTTTAGATGATTTCCTTCCATATAGTACTTAGTGGATCCACTTAGTGAGTTTGAGAGTCCTATGCCTGGCAAGTATAGGACCGTTCTGGCAGCATGAATGGTACGTTGTATCATCACATAGCTCATAGTGATGGTTGTCGGTTAGAGAAACTCCCCAGAGTAAAAATATATATTTATTTTCATATTACTTGAGAAGTTGAGTTTTCAGAGATGAGTTAGCTTTGTGAAGTTTTAAAGTGACTTTATTCATTTAATTCTTTACATCCAGTTTTGAGCTCAAGGTAAAACTAAGGTGTTTTCTATATACTTATGAGTTTTATGAAAACAGAGTTGAGTAAGTGTAGTTGTAAAGCTTTAATGGTTTTGTTCCTTATCTCTTTGCATCCAGTTGAGTTACTTATATCCTTATTTGCCTTCAGTACTTTCATTTCAGTTATTTATCTACTCAGCTATATTACATACTCGTACATTCCATGTACTGATTTCTTCGACCTGCATCTTTGTGGATGCAGATGTAGGTGTTTAGGATCATCAACAGGCGTTCATTGAGGATCATTTGCACTTCCCAGTTAGTAGTTTTGGTGAGCCTCCTAGCACTCCCGGAGAATTCATCTTTACCTTTTTATATCAATTTTGTCGAGGTGTCGTGGGTTCTGTCCCGACATCCGTCTTAGTTATTTAGAGGCTTCATAGACAGGTCTAGAATTGATGGGTCCCTCAGACATTATTCTTATTTCCTTGCATTTGAGTTTTGACTGATGTTCTAGTAAGTTTATTAAGTATTTTCAGATAGTAATTGACTTTGCAAATTAAGTAAAGTTTTATGAGTTATCTATGTCAGGATAAGAGCCATGTATGCTCAAGTTAAGTCTTCCGCTAAGTAGTAAACCAGGCCAAGGGTTCGCTTGGGGATCAACAATGGTTCTCACGTGCCGGCCACGTCCAGGGTGTAGGCTCGGGGCGTAACAGAATGTTACAACAAAGTTGTTGAATCAATTGCAATTCACAAATGTCGTCGTACTCCTCACATCTTCAATTGGGATATTTTAAAAAACAAGATTTATTTTGAGCATCTTAAGAAGGCATGTTCAGAAAATACGACAATGAGGTAATAAAAATTTGAGAGTTATAATTACTTAACTTTTTTATTTCTATGTTTTTTACTTATAGTTATAATTATTATTGCCATGACAGTATATGTTTGAAGATGTTATGTTGATGGATGATGAGCTTGTTGTTATTGAGATGGAAAACCTGACTTATTCCAATGATTCATCATTCAACAAGTTGGGAGGACCTAGATGCTCTTTACGTTAAAATGAGAATTCTCAGTCTCACAATGACATTAGGCATAATGAAAAGAAGTTGCCTTACAATATGTCACATCATGGTGGAGTTGATTTGTGTTTAACAAGTAATAAAAAATTCCAAAAGCTTGCTCAAGTTGTTGTTAAGGTTTGGTTAAAGGACGAATGATAATTTACTATTTTTATTTTTATATGAAATAATATCATTAATTATTTTTTGTTAGGTGCATAATAACTCAAATAAATTTGAGAAAAATGTGGATGCTCAGTATATCGAAATGAAGGCTTTTTTTAATGCATCATTCAAAAGTATCATTGAGGAGATAAAATCTATTCAAAAAGAAGCCTCATCAAACAAAAATGAAGTTGATCCAAAGGTTAGAAGAGACAAAATTTATTCTACCGCTAGTCATGTCCTTTTTTTGGTTAAAATTTTCATGTTTTTATATTTATGTAGTTTATTTAGTGTGTTGGATCATAGAATATTTTGATTGATATGTTTGTAGACAATACAATGTTTCTTTGTATATCAATTATCATGGAGTGGTCTTTGAAAATTATGATACGTTAAAATATTGGCTAGTATATTGGTAAGTTATAGTATCTGATTTTATAAAATGCTTAAAAAAGATGGTATACATAATGATTATTGTATTTTAATTTTGTATTAGATTTTGGTTGTAGGAAGTGTTGATGATAATAAACTTTGGTTAGTTTTTTGTTATTCAGTATGTCAGATTTTTGTTATATTTTTTGTTGATTTATACCTCTGTTTTTAATACTTTTGTGGTGGTAGATGATTACCCCTATACACCCCTGATTTATTTATTGTTGATTGACTATTGAGAATATTAAGGTAGTTTTTGAGGACCAAAGAAAAGAAAGTTTTGATGTTCAAGATGAACCCATGCAAGATTATGTTGATGAAGAACCTGTCCATGTTGATTCTATTAATCAACATGTGTTTGATAACACTTGTAAGTTTTGTTTTGATTACTGTTTAATAAAGTTATTTTAAAAATAATTAATCATTAATCTTCTCACTTGATGATTTGAATCCTTTATTAGGTGATGTTTCAGCAACAGTCGACCAAAACAGTAAGACTCCAATACTGTTGACTTTGTAATGCCAACAATGTGTGAATCTCAATTGGTTGCTATGGAAACTGAAAAAACATATGTGTCATCATTGGTTCATGTGGAATCTGATAATACATATGTGACACCATTGGTAGCTGTTGAGATTGAAAATTTACATATTACATCGGTGCAACATGTCCGAACAAAGTTACCAGAAAAGTATGCCCAATCACCATACACTTATCTAAGTGAATATGGTGGCACATCTGAAAAGGCATTGAGCTACTATTCATGGAAACACCCTTTTCAAAATTACAGAGAATTCATTGTGCACATTAATGCGATCCCTGCTTTCAAGAAATGGGTTGATAATAAACTATCCAAGAAACATAACAAGTATGTATATTTATTTGAATGGTGTTTATTATTATTTTTGTAGTTATCTTCCATGTTACATCTGGATATTATATTTTATCAGAAAAATCAATTTTTTCACAGCTACTAAAAATTCAATTGATCATCCTTTTGATTTTGGAGTTGGTGAGGTGAAAGTAATGGATTGATTTTACCCTTTGGCTTATCCAGGAAAACCTTGGAGAGATTTGGTAATTTTCTTATTCTGCCACTTTATGGTAAATTAAATTAGTCATTTTTATCTTTAAACTATGTACTGTTTATTTGGTAAGTGTAATTATTACTCATTATATTTGTAGTGCAAATTGTTAATCAGTTGATGTGAAATCATGGTGTATGTGCTTTATTTATATAGTCTAAATGGTAATATTGTTCCTAATAATGATCAGACCTTGTTGATTAGCGTAAATTCAGTTTAGGTTTATATATATATATTTGATTGTTAATTAAGAACACTTGATTTTTTATACAGCATGTTGATGTGATAATATACTACCTATGTAAATTATGCAAATATGGACCTGTCAATAATTCAAGAGTTACTACAACAGATTCATTTTTCATCAATTAGATTGCACAAATACATGTTGTGTGGGAGGCCGATGATAAAGATGAAAGTCTGATTACTGCACATCATGAAGTAGCTCAATATATAAAAGGGACCAAGATTCTTGTTAATACTCCATGGGTGAATGTTGATTATGTATGCATTTCAGTCAACAGTAGTAAGGCATTTCACTGGTTGCTTGTTGTTTTTGACATTAGGAGAAGGTGTCTTTACATATATGATTCATTAAATGAATTTGGGGCAAAGCATACCAGAGCAGTCATGACTGTGGTGCAAAAACTATCAAAAATGATTTCATTGTTCTTACTTTGCACTGATTATTATCAGAAAAGGAAAGATATTGATTGAAACACGAATGTACATTATGCTAACAAAGCAGTTGGAGATCCGTTGACACATGACAAGCGTGAAAATATCCCACAACAATCTGATGATTCAATGTAAGTATATTTAATTATATTTATAAATTTTGGTACAATAAAATGTTATAATTTCATATGATCTTACTTTTTGTAGTGATTGAGGTATGTATTCTTGTGCATTCATTGAGTATATTTGTCGAGGAGATATGAACATATCAACGTCAATATTTGATTATGAAAATCTTCGTTTGAGTTATGAAGCACTACTTTTGAGACTACACAAAGAGGAAAATTGATACTGATACTGTCAGTGAATGTGAATCAACTGGGAAAGGTAATCAGTCCAGCCGGATGGGAAATGTTTAAAAAGAAACATGTTCCTTTAAGACACATTTATGATTATGTTGTTGGATTTAATATTTAAAACTGTTTTTGTTGTACTTTTGGATATTGCTTTAGTTGGTATGTTCGACTTGTTTTGGTGCTTATATTGTGTCATGTTAACTGACAATATATTTAGTCGAAATATTATGTTTCATTGTGGTGTAAAATATCTTTTTATTAAGTTAATTAGTTGTTTATAGTTTTGTTGTTTGTGTTGGTTTATATTAACAACTATTCAGCCATATATACCATTAATTTTTTTGAATATTTGTGATTTTTATACCAATACACTTAACTGACAATACATTGTCACGCCTCGAGCCTACACCCTGGACGTGGCCGGCACTCGGAGACCATTGTTGGTACCCAAGCAAACTCTCATCATGGCTGACTACAAGCGAAAAACTAACTCAAGCAATAATAGGCTTTAAATTTCATTAAATCTGATAAACTCAAATACTCAACTCATAAAGTCTGGACAATATTCAATAGAAATACTTATAGTTTGTAAAACAGCTCAAAAGAAGTAAATACTAAAAGACTCCTCAACTCTATCTATCTATGAAGCCTCTATAGTTCAGCATGGATGTTGGTACAAGACCCAAAACACCCTAAAAGACTAAACTGAAAGGGGAAAAAGGGGAATCCTCCGGAATGCAAGGAGGCTCACCAAAGCAAACTGGAATGTCAAATGATCTCAACGAAGCGTCTGTTGATGATCATGAACACATGTATCTACATCATTATAAGATGCAGGTCGAATGACATCAGTACATGGAAGGTACGAGTATGCAAGGAGAACTGAAAGCATAGATAACTGAACTAACAAGACTGGAAGAAATATTCAACTCAACTCAACTCAATTTAAAACCTGATTAGAGATAAAATCATTTAAAGCTATACTCAACTCAACTCAACTCAATGTAAAACATGATTAGAGATAAAGTCATTTAAAGCTATACTCAACTCAACTCAACTCAATGTAAAGCATGATTAGAGATAAAGTCATTTAAAGTTATACTCAACTCAACTCAATGTAAAGCATGATTAGAGATAAAATCATTTAAAGCTTCATAAATAAAAGATATAACTCAAGGATATATGTATCTAAAAATACAATAAATTACTCTTTACTCTTATTTGGGAGATTCTCTAACTGACAACCATCACTATGAGATACGTGATGATACAACGTCTCACCCACACTGCCAGAACAGTCCTATACCTTGCCGGGGTATAGAACAACCTCAACTAAGTGGATCCACTAAGCAATAAGGATTCATCTAAAAAGTATGATCCTGTACCCATGTTGGCAGACATGGTTTATGGGGTCTGTGAGTTGTCTGAACTCTCCCCCATATCGGTGCTCAATACTACTCCCAATAATAGACTCATGCTCAATGTTTAAAAGCATTCTCTTTTCTCAATTTGAGGTAATTACTCAAAAGATCCTCTTAAAAGAGGTAAGCGCTCTGAAGTATCTCTATACTCATAACTCATTTAGAAAATAAAGTTTCTTTCTCAATGTAAAAGTAATACATTTGGGACTCAATTAATTCCCTTAAACTTTACTCAAAAATTCTCTTGTTCAAAATAATAGAAGTTTAAGAACCTTTCAGACTCAACTCGGACTCAACTCATTCTCATTCAAAAACGCTTTTTAAGACTTACTCACATCTCATCAAACTCTTTTCTTGAAAACATCAATTATGCTCGATTCTATACTCACTAAGACTCTAAAACCCATGCATAGTGAATAATAATGCAAAAGCTTTGAAAAACTCATTCTTAAAATAATGCATCATAATGGATGACTCAAGACTTTCAAAACTCTAATGAATGAACTCATGGATGCTCATGTTCCCTCAAAACCTTTCTCTTACTCATAGCATAAAAAAATACTCTTTACTCAATTAAAACAGTGAATTTTAGGAAGCAATGTAGTAACTCAACTAGGGTTCATGTGAAACTAGGCATGAACAGTGATTCGAGAATAAGACTCATATAGATAAACACAATCTTGATAATTAAACATGGAACTCAATGATGGAAATCATAACTCATTCGAAAACTCAATAGCATTAGGATTAGAACTCAACTTGACTCTTTAATGACGGAATTGAGATGTAGGGTGCGTGGACGAATTCAGTCCAACGCTATGAATAGCCTTACATACCTGGGATGATGATTATCTAAGCGGAACTCGAAGGTCTTGCATGAAACTCTTGGACCCTAGCTTTTCTCCTTCTCTCCAATTCTTGTTCTCAAAAGATTCTAAGTGTTAATGAGAGAAAAAGCACGTTGGATACTGATAAGGGAGTAATTTTAGTCCAAAACATCTGGGTTTACTTATAAAAGGGGTGGAAAAAGATGAAAACACCCCTCTTTAAAACAGCTGAAATGACCTACGAGGTCACCTACGGCTCGTGGTTCGACCTACGGACCGTAGGTACCATCAGTAGGTCTTGGGTCCCCAAAAATTGAGTTTTTGAACCTTTTTGAAGACTTGACAGAGCCACCGATGAGACCTACCTACCGCTCGTCGTTCAAACGATGGACCGTAGGTTGGGTTCGTCGGCCACAGACTCAGAAACTCTGATATGACAATCTCTGATAAAATGGCAATAACTTTTTACTTCGGGCTCAAAATAAGTCAAACTTGGTGGCGTTGGAAAGAGGACTCAAATACCTTTAATTTGATAGGTTATGGGCTACCTAACTCACTATGTGCTAAGAGATATGAGCGTTTGAAGTTGATCCTTATATGATCTTATACGAAAACTTAATCGGTAGAGGATCTTTGAACTCGACTTAGTACTAGAGGTTCCTTATGACCCTAATTCACCTCTAATACACTTCAAATACTTAGAAATAAGTATATACCATTAGAAGTCATTGAGTTTGGGCCTACGCATAGGAACAATGGCTCGGGTTGTAGCTAAAAAAAAATTTGGGGTGTTACATACATTATCGAAAATGTTGTGTTTCATTGTGGTGTAAAACTTCTTTTTATAAGTTAAGTAGTTATTTATAGTTTCATTATGTGAGTTGGTAATTTATATTACCAACTATTCAGCCTTATATACCACCAATTCTATGAATATTTTGTGATTATTATACTAATACACTTAACTGCCAATACATTATCGAAATATTGTGTTTCATTGTGGTGTAAAAAAAATTTTATAAGTTAGTTGTTTATAGTTTCATTGTGTGAGTTGATTTATATTACCAACTATTCAGCCTTATATACCATTGTGTCAGGTTGTTATATAATACCAACAATTCAGTTAAATTTATTTAATGTGTGTGTATATATTACGTCAGAATGATGTGTCTCATTGGGTGTCAAACTATCTTTTTAAAAGTTAATTAGGTTTCCTATAACATTCATCTGGGGAGGTTGGTATATATTACCAACAACAACCTATTATCTACCACTTTTTAGTATGAACCTTGGTATTGTTTTTTCACCAAGGAAATAACAATGTATTAAACTAACATGCAATCACCAAAGTTATTAGATAATTTTTTCAAAATCATGAATAGCAAATCACTTTTGAATATTAGATACTTATATATTTGTCCTTATGTACCATTTACTTATATAATTTTATCTATGAAAAGGAAAGTTTATAAATTAACAAACACTTAACCACCAATAATAATTACTAATGATATAACAATTAATAAACCAATAATGCGAATCAGACATTAAACAATAACCAATGTCTGGTTTAAAGTGCAATTAACACTCACCAAAGTACATTCGCATTTGATCAAAAATCAAAAAACAAATCCAATTGCAATTTTTGTGTAAACCAAAAAAAAATACATTAATGTTAGTTCTGATGTTCATTTTTTGGGCAAGTTTCTTGTTATGCTCGGGTGTATCACATTTATTACAAGTAATTTTACTCCTTTTCAATTTTCCTTCGTTGAATTCCTTTTTTTGGTTGTTGTTTGGTGGTTTGCCTGGTTGTTTTCTTGCAATTGGTGGTAATACCATCTCTTACAAAATATGCGATGGAATATCCCAAGTGCTTTCACAAGGCAATGGTTCAATTGGGATTGCATAAGTATCTAGATAATTCTTATTACTGTAATAGGCTGAACAGTAATCTTCGCGGCATTTGTTTCTGTATCTGATAGCTGCAACTGCGTGACTACAAGGAATCTCATCATGCTGGAATCTTCCACAACTACACATTCGAGTATTCAAACATACCGTAAACCTTTTTGCACGATCTCTAACAGTATGAAGATATTTTGTTGATGCGCGTACCTTCATTCGAAAATGTACCAAATTAATAGTAAAAAAATACTAAACATACCACAAAAGATAAAGAATTGTTAATACTTATAATCATACGATGCAACATATTTTTATTGTCCTCCAACACTTCATTGTACTTATTGGTTAAGGTTGTTGTTTTTTTCTACCTTCTTCGTTGTGTTTCTCGTTCCAAGCTTCAATTGTCTTGCGCACATGTTTCAAAAATGACACCACTGGCAACCTTCTTCCAACAAGAATAACATTATTTATTGACTCCGCAATGTTGCTTGTTAGTGTCCACGTTCTCTTTACTGTTGAATGTGACCGGGACCATTTTTCATAATTTGCATTCTCTAGATATGCACGGTAATTTGGATTAATCTGATCCATTCTTCCCATCATTTTATCAAACTCCTGCACAGTGTATGCTTTTGCTAAATAAAAGAATAACTTTCTCACCTCTTTAGTATCTTTGTGTGTTTTCTTTAGTAAATTGGTCCACAAATGATATATACATGCATAATGTCGAAATTCTGGATAAACCGTGGTCATAGCTTTCCATATACTTATATTTCTATCATAAACAAAGCACATATCGTCTCTATCACCAAATGCATTTTTTAAATTCTCAAAGAATTACAACAATGAATTGTCATTTTCAGTATCAACTATGTCGTATGGAAGTGGCAACATATGACCTATATATAAACCAGATTTTAAACCATAAGACTAATACACTTAATACAAAAATCTAATTAAACCTAATCACCTACCAATAAATATCATGAAACAACAGTTAATACATGAAACAAAATATACTTTAAGGTTCACCAAATATTGTACAAATTTAAATCACTAATAGGCATAACAAAACCGTGCAGATTACACAAAAACATAAGATAATAATCAATCACGAATTGGCAAATCAATAACAAGTTAATATAACCTATCAATTACTTCAATATATGTACCACAAAACATATCAATGAGACCAGCACATTATATCAAAAAATTTAAAGATCATAGTTGATTTCATCAAATTATCAAACTTGTTAGTATTCACTATCAATTTCACCAAATTATCGTCATAATCAACTTTTATATATATAAAAAAAATTCAGATTTTAAATCATAAGACAACACATAAATTGTTTTCTAGACAGCACACAAACATATATTTTGTAACAATAAATACATACCTCATGGATCCAAGGTGCTAGCTATTAACATTGTTCCTTCATATGTTGATTTCAGATGTGTATCGTCAATCACCACTATTGGCCGACAATACTCTCATCCTCTAATACTGGCATCAAGTGTTGTAAATGAATACAAAAAATGATTTTCATCTGTTTTTTTATAATTCACAATCGCCCCTGGATATGTTGTTTTCAATATATACAAATACATAGGAATTTTTTCATATGATTCTGCAGGGTCACCTCTCAACGTCTCAAAACTTTTCCTTACCTCTCCATGCTTGCATGTACGTTAATAACATTCCATGTATCCTTAGCATGTCTGCTCGTATGTCAGTTGGTGTGTAAATCATTTTTGAATCAACAAACCTCTCAACTAACATTGAGCCAAGAACACCACTAGTAGCCTGACGCTTTATATGTATCCTGTCATTTAATAACCATGTATGTACATCGCAAAATTTTCTAACTTTGAATAAATCAGACATATTCAAACACGATGATTTAAAAAGTCACGAACAATTCTTTGTAGCACATTTCAGATAATAACTGTTAAAATACAATCATGCATAGATGTGGTAAGTTGTTGAAATACAATACTGAATACTTGAATAAAAAATTGAAACTTACCATATAGTGCTTGACCTAGTTGTAATGAAACAAAATCCCTCAAAAAGGCATATCGTTTCATAACTTCGGATATAGTCTGCTTGTTTTTATAAACTTGATCTTCTGCAACATTATCGTGTTGAGGATTTGAGATTATTTCTGTTTCTTCATTTCCTTCAATAAGTTCTTCCAAAATTGGATCCATACCAATCTTACATAGTGTTTTTGAATTGAGAATTTTTTGCCTTGTTGCTTGTACATCAACTTGGTATTCAATGGCTTCCATACCTCTATCCACGTAGGTTACACACAATAGATACTTTGAAAAAAAATTGAATTGCATTTTTTTGGTCTAAATACACTTGGACACCCATATCGTTATGAATCTTCATTGACGGAGATGGACCACTCACGACATAATTGAGTTCTAAATCAAATATGATTGTGTCAACACCCAATTGGAACGCAATAGTTGTTATTAAGCCTTCATATTTGGTATCAACGTATCTACCTATATTAAATTACAACTTATTGTTAGTCAATGACAAACATATTAGTGAATGTATTAAATAAGTATTAACACATATATCACATAAAAAACAGAATGGTGATTTCACTGTTTTCAAATTTAACAGAATGTTGATTTCTATGTACCTAAAGGATATACTCAAGGTGTTTACAAAAGATGTAAAAACTAACAATTGTTCCAAATTATGTACCAAAAAGTACATCAACTATGAAATCATATTACACGAAATAAATATAGAATGTTGGTGTTCATTAAAAACCTACTTGAAAAATCTAATCCCACAATATCAATGGGCTAAAATTTAACAAGTTATTGTACACCATCAATTACTTCAATAATTGTATCAAAATTTTACCAAATACAGCTGCAACATATATCAAATAATTAAAGAATGTTAGTATTAATTACATCTCAAACATGGTATTTACAAAAGATATTAAAACTAACAGTTATTTCAAAATATGTACCAAAAAAACATCAACTATGAAATCATATTACACGAAATAAATATTGAATGTTGGTGTTCATTAAATACCTACTATCTAATTACACAATATCAATGGGTTAAAAATTAACAAGTGAATATACACCATCAATTACTTCAATAATTGTACCAAATACATCTGCATCATATACCAAATAATTAAAGAATGTTGATATTAATTACTTCTCAAATATGGTGTTTACAAAAGATATAAAAACTAACAATTATTTCACAATATCTACCAAAAAAATTGTACCAAAATTTTACCAAATATAGCTACAAAATATACTAAATAATTAAAGAATATTGGTATTAATTACATCTCAAATATGGTGTTTACAAAAGATATAAAAACTAACTGTTATTCCAAAATATATACCAAAAAAACATCAACTATGCAATCATATTACACGAAATAAATATAGAATGTTGGTGTTCATTAAATACCTACTTGAAAAACATAATTACACAATATCAATGAGTTAAAAATTAACAAGTGAATATACACCATCAATTACTTCAATAATTGTACCAAAATTTTACCAAATACAGCTGCAACATATACCAAATAATTAAAGAATGCTGGTATTAATTACATCTCAAATATGGTGTTTACAAAAGATATAAAAACTAACAATTATTTCACAATACGTACCAAAAAAATTGTACCAAATACAGCTACAACATATACCAAATAATTAAAGAATGTTGATATTAATTACATCTTGAATATGGTGTTTACAAAAGATAGAAAAACTAACAATTATTTCATAATATGTACCAAATACAGCTGCAACGTATACCAAATAATTAAAGAATGTTGGTATTAATTACATCTCAAATATGGTGTTTACAAAAGATATAAAAACTAACAGTTATTCCATAACATCTCGAATATGGTGTTTACAAAAGATATAAAAACTAACAGTTATTCCAAAAATATATCAACTATGCAATCATATTACACGAAATAAATGTAGAATGTTGGTGTTCATTAAATACCTACTTGAAAAACCTAATTACAGAATATCAATGGGTTAAAAATTAACAAGTGAATATACACCATCAATTACTTCAATAATTGTATCAAAATTTTACCAAATACCGCTGCAACATATACCAAATAATTAAAGCATGTTGGTATTAATTACATCTCAAATATGGTGTTTACAAAAAATATAAAAACTAACAATTATTTCACAATATGTATCAAAAAAATACAGCAACCTTCAATATCCATAACAGTTCACCCAACACAAATTTATGGTGTAAAAAAAAAGACCCTTTGAAATAACAATTACTTTAGGGTAAAAGGACAAATATACCCCCGAACTATCGAAAATGGTATACATATACCCTTCGTTATACTATTGAGACACCAGTACCCTTGCCGTCCAAAAAGTGGAGCACTTGTATCATTTACACTAACGAACGGACACGTGTCCTAATCCTGTGCATTTGCCTAATATTTTACTTAAAACTAAAAACATCCACCCCTTTTACTATTTTGAACCCACCTGACCCACAATCAAAATAAAATAGTTATTCATCTTTTTTGTTATGTAATATAATTGATTCCTTGCAGATAAAAATATTTTTTTATAAAAAAAATACTCCATCTTCAAGAAACAAGTCAGTTCATCTTCCCAAAAACTTCATACAACATATCAACCCCTTTCAATAACACAAATTAATTTGAAGAATATTTTTAATCTTGGACAAATTAAAATTTATTTCAAGAATATTTTCAACCCTAGACAAAGCTACTAAATCAAAATCAAAAGCTTTCCAACAACAAAAAATCGATTGTGTATGCTTCGAAATCTTTTTCAATTCATCAAAATCTATTTGAAGAATATTTTCAAACTTTTCAACAACAATCTATTTGAGCTCGAAATTTTCGATTTCATAGCAAACCCATTTTGAAGCTTGGAGTTTTATCCGTCAATGGTGGTAGAATTTTCAACCCCTTTCAACAACAACAAATCAATTTGAATTCGAAATTTTCAATCGATTGTAGACCCACTTTAAAGTTTGAAGCTTTAATCATCAATGGTGAGAGTATTTTCAATCCCTTTTACCAACAAATCAATTCGAGTTTGAATTTTTCGATTCAATTGCAGACCCACTTTTAAGCTTGAAGCTTTATCCATCAATGGTGATAGTATTTTCAGTCCCTTTCAACAACAAAAAAAATCGATTTGAACAAAAAATTGAAATGGGTCTCTTATTTTTTATTGAAAGCACATGTTATTGTGTTTTTGTTTTGGTAAAATTTGGAGCGTGACTGAAAAAAAAGATGAATTGAAGTTGTTGGACCGAAAATAAAGATAATTTGAAGAACTCAGAATTTGGGGTGTTTTGGTTTGGATATATTATTAGGGTATTAGTGAGTGGTTGGGTTATAGTATTTTGGGCTGATTTTTTATTAATCCGGGTGGGTCTTTGATTTTGGGTTAAATTTAAGTAAAATATTGGCTAGATGCACAAGATTAGGACATGTGTCCGTCCGTTAGTGTGAAGGATACAAGTGCTCCACTTTTTGGACAGCGAGGGCACTGGTGTCTCAATAGTATAACGAAGGGTATACGTATACCATTTTCGATAGTGCGGGGGTATATTTGTCCTTTTTCCCATTACTTTAATATATGTACCAAAAACTACATCTAATACACCATCAAAAGCTGATTACAAGAATATAATTAAACCTACTCAATTACCAATAAATATTCACGGAATATGCAGTTAATACATGAATCAAATTATACCTTAACTTTTCCCAAATAATGTACAAATATACAATCACTAATACGAGTGACAAAACACACATATTACACCAAAACATAAGCTAACAAACAATCACGAACTCGCAGACTAATAACAAATTAATCTAAACTATCAATCACTTCAATATATGTACCACAAAATATATCAAATCGACCAGCAAATTATATCCAAAATTTAAAGATTATTGGAGTTGATTTAAAACGTAATTACAATATTGATTACAGTATATAATTCATAACAATTACACCATCAATTTCGCCAAATTATCTAACCTATTATATATTATTTATAATAGATCGGCATAATCAACTCTTACAACCCTCACAATTACACCATAACAGATGCCACAAAAAAATGAATTTGCCTATTAATAACAAGTTAATAAATAATATCGATTACACCACATTCTCTACCCAATTTTAATTCAATTCCGGAAGTTATTATATAATTGGATTAGAATCTGATTTTAAGAAATAAACACCAATTTTTGGGAAAAAAAATATATACCAACCAAATAGTTCATACGATAACGATCAAAGAACATAAAAACACCAAATATAGTTATCAAACTTACCTGATGTGTCCCATCGTCCGTTGTATTGTAGTAGAATTGAAACACTGTTGGTTTCCATTATTGATTAAACTTACAGAATATGGAGGTACAGAGGTCTATTTTTAGGGATGGCAATGGGGAGGGGCAGGGTGGGTGCGGGGCGGGTTGAGATTAACCCGCAAAAAATTTTACCCGCTCCGCTCCGCATAACAACTTTTTTCATTTTCAACCCGCCCCGCATAAACCCACCCCGTATAAATTTTTGAATATTTGCCCTTTTTAATTAAGTTTGATGCAAAAAATAAAATTCATAAAAATAAATTTATTTTCTCATTAAGTTGTATTAATTTAATAGATAATAGCTTAAAATTTATTTTTTAAAGGTCAATTGGGAAGAATGTAAGAAACCGTGTTAATTTTTATTGAACCAGTTTCATTTACTATCTTGAATATTTTAGTAACTTTAAAGAAATTATCTTAATAAATAATGTTTTGTTACTCTTACAACATGTAAAAAGTTAAAATTATGTTTGAACCCGCATAAAACCGCATATACCCGCAACCCGCCCCGCCCCGCCTTAGTTTTTAAAAAATCCACTTCAACCCGCCCCGCATCCTACCCGCCCCGCATAACCTTAAAACCGCCCTGCCCCACATAGCCTTAAAACTGCCCCGCCCCGCCCCATTGTCATCCCTATCTATTTTGATTAAAAACCTTTTGTTTATGAGAAAGAATATATAACTAAATTTGAGTAATTTGTGGGAGAAAATTGTGGGTCTTATTAGGGGGTTTTTTTACGCTTTTTTTGTTCTTTATAATGCATTTGCTATATTTGAAAAATATATATTGTTATGTAGATGAAAAATACAACTACTATTATATAGTGGTTATTAAGACTATATATTTGTATACTTTAATGTTTTCCCTATCATTATAATGCATTGACATTAATGGTTTGAAATGAATGATCTAGTCTATATATGTTACAGCTGAATTGATTCGATCTGAAAGATCAAAAGGATTTACTTTAGTTTCGAGCTAGTAATTATATGATCAAGAGAATTTACTTTTACTTAAAGGCCACTAATTATATCCTTCAATTCAACTAAACTGATTTATATGAATGGCTACATTAGTTCTTATTTTAGTGCTGCTAAACCAATCTGATTTAAGGTTTCAAGTTCCTTTGCTTTAATAGACATTATCCATATCAATCTATATAGCATCAGTTCAGGATTTCATGCATCATTAACATCTTCAAAGTGAAACTGCATGCAGAGAGGTTTTATCAGTTGAAGTGATCAAATTCTCAGTATGAATAGTAATTCTTGAATAATGTACATAAATAAAACAGCATGCCAAATACTTTGTAACGTTTCAAAATAAATACTCCCTTCGTTCTAATTTATGTAATGTAATTTGACTAGACACAAAATTTAAGAAAGAACGTCTTTTAAATTTGTGATCTAAAATAAGTAATAAATATTTGTGTAGTTATAAATAGTTTCATAAAGGATAAAATGAATATTTTAAAATTAAATTGTTACTAAATATGTAAAAAAAATTGAAACTGATTAAAAAGGAAAATATTTCATATAAATTGGGATAGGAAAAATAAAGTTTTATACAAACCGGAAGGCGGAATAGATGGCATAGAGAGGTCGTTTGGTAGAGTGTATTAGCAAAAATAATGCATATATTAATTTTGTGTATTAGTACTACCTTGTTTGGTAAACTTTTTCATGTCATGTATAACTAATGTTGCATTAGTTATACACTTTATTGTGTATTAAGGTGTATATTACTAATACCATGAATTTCTACGTATTAGTAATGCAAGAGTTTTAATACATGCATTAGCATGATTAAAGATCTCATTGCCCCTCAAAATCTTTTTTACATTTTTTCCATCATTTTGTGTAATAAATATTTTTATGCAATGTATGTTATTTCTAATACACCAAACCAAACAATGCATATGAAATCATCTATGTATAATTAATGCAAGTATAACTAATACAAGCATTTCTAATGCAAGCATTACTAATACACTCTATTTAGCATTATTTTTATACACTCTACCAAATAACGAAGGTTAATCATGTTATATATATTTGGGTAGTTGGATGAGATGGGGTGCACGCACTTCTAAAGAAATCAAAACCCCTCACTCCCTCAGCCAGTCAACGGCCACAATCTAATGGACTAACTGAATTAGATATGTTTCTGTTAGCTTCCAAAGTTGCCTGGCTACCTAGGTTCTATTTCTAGTTTGCTTTTCTTTTCTTTTCTTTAATCATTGTCCTCCCTTGGCTGCTATTGAAATTAAAGAGAATATTCTGGTCAAGTACCATAGAAGAATATACTGCTCACCCCACTAGCCTAAATCCATGCAACTTGCATTTTGTCTTCTACACATACTCTTATAAGTTAATTTTTGTGTCTAGACATATAATCAAACTTGATAATGACATAACTATTATGAGTACCTTATAAGTTAATTTTTAATTTGTGCCCATATTGTGGATAGATTATTTACATTGCTAAGTTAAGTTGATCTATGATAGTTATGTCATCGTATCAAGTTTGATTATAGGTTCAGACATTAAATTTTTGTGAATCTTTTCAAAACAAGTCCAATTTCTATTAGGATTCTTTAATTTCAGATTATTTTACACTAAATCTTAACTCACACTTATATAAAAGGTAACATGCATATTCCTCAAACAAACATCTCAAAATCCCATTAATCCTTGAGATAAATTCATAAAGAGATCAAGACATCAAATTCTGTCTTTATTAAAACCTCCATCCGGCGTTCTTAACTATCAAATACATTGTTAGCAGGTCTAAATCATCCTATATTACAGAAATTTCCAATTAGCCGTCCTCGAACCACGAAAAAAATTTAGAAAGAAGAATCTAGGAAGGAACCAAAGTTTACTCACAAAATTTTATTTATGATTGCAGTTTATTTTTCATCATCATTGCAAACAATATGGTTATAACCAAAAAAATAAAGAGTAAATTTTACGAATAACAAAGATAAAAATCATATTAGCGCTCTATAGCTACAGTTTTGTTATTTGCGCTCCATATATAGCCAAATTATGTTTGCTATGGAGCTAGAGTGGCGAGCGAGATTGAGAGAGAAAGAGGAGAGAGGCGAGCGAGAGAGGCCAGAGAGTGGAGAGAGGTGAATTGTATATGAATATCGGTTAGATAATTGTATATATGTAACTACTATGTATATTTATCAATGATTGTGTTTGTATATCTACATAAAATTAAATTTGAATTCGTATACAATTGAATCGAGTTAAAACATTTGTATTTGTATATCAAATCTCTCTCGCGCTTTATACAAACACAAATTACATATACAAACACAAATTATACATTGTATTTTGTATAATTTGTGTTTGTATAAAGCGAGAGAGAGAGAGAAAGGCAAAAGAGAACTGGGCAGGATGATTTGTATTTGTATAATTATAAGTATATATGACGGAGTATTTGTATTTGAATATACAGTCTCTCTCGCTTTATACAAACACAAACACAATTTATACATTTGTGTTTGTATAAAATGAGAGAGGCGAGGGAGAGAAAGAGAATGGCGAGCGAGAAACACAATTTATACATTTGTGTTTGTATAAAATTAATAATTTGCTATAATGCACAATTTTCCCAAAAATAAATAAAATATTGATAATCTACTGTAACCGACAAAAAATATACTAATAGTGAAAAGTTTTAATCGATAATACATTGCATGGTTATTAATCTTTTTTCCATGTGTCATAAAGAAATGGCATGTTGTTGTCGGTCATCTAAATTAACATGTGGAAATTGAAATTCTTTCACCTCAAAGGTGGTTTTCACTCTGAATATATTTATACATGGAGTAGAAGTAACGAAAATATTTGAATTTGGGGTAAATTATTAGTTTCGTCGCTAGACTATTGAAAGTCTTAAAAACATTTTTTTATTTGATTAATTAAACATAGATACACCCCCGAATATCTGCCACATGATAAAGCAAGTGGTCTCAAACCTTGTAGGAGCATGATCCTCTTAATAAAAAGTCGAGAGAAGTGTTGAAAACACCCCTAAACTGGGCGAGAATTGAGGGGTATATTTCACTCATGTTGCAAGATTGGGGTGTATTTTAGTTCAGTTAGTCAAGTAAAGAGATGTTTTTAAGGTTATCAATAGTACAGAGATAAAGTATCAACTAATCATTCACGCTGAGTTTAGAGGTGTTTTTAATATTTCTCTCTATTTTTATATAATACTGTTGAATGGTATGGCAATAGTTTTTTCTTCCATCACCACTAACCTCTAGCAAACCTAGACTCCCCCCCACTCTATTATTTCCCTTTCTTCTCACTACTCAATCAACTTTGCATAGATATTAACAACTAGATCGATAAGTACTCCACGTTTTGGCTTCATTCCTTCACTTGTATGTACTTATTACCTTATCTTCTAGTACCACATTATGGGCACATTTCTCAACTTTCTTTATATACATCTCATTATATTCCTCCTAGCTATCCTTGACTAATAATTTACTATCAATTATTCAATTTTTCCTTTTTGGGAATGCAAAAGAGAGTAGAAGTTGAAGCTAATAAAAGAAGAGCTCCAAAAGGGTACTTTGTGGTGTATGTGGGCAATGAAATGACAAGGTTTGTTGTTCCTACATCTTACTTGAAGAATCCATTGTTTCAAAACATGCTTGATAAGGCTGCAGAAGAATATGGTTTTCATAATAGAAATAGAATTCTTCTTCCTTGTGATGAATCTACCTTTCGCCAACTTCTTATCACAATTTTAGGCACTTCTCCTAGCCCATAAAAGAGTGAAGAACAATCTTATAAATTGATCTATCACTTGGTATTATTTGCTTCCTTATAAAGTTGAGGTGGTTGTTAAGTATCTAATTTGTATATACTCATGGTGTAATATTATGAATTTTAATATACACTATCTATTACATATTACTCCCCTTCGTCCCAATTTATTTAATGTAGTTTGATTAATTTGATACAAAGTTTAAGAAAGAAAGACAGACTTTTGAAACTTGTGGTCTATAATAAGTCTTATATGTTTGTCGTGTGGTTAATCATTTCATTAAGGATAAAATAGATATTTAAGTGTCACGACCCAAAAATGGACGTGATGGCACTTGTCTTTTCCCACCAAGACAAGTCTGCCTCAACCCAACAAAAGCGACAGAAAAGCGAGAACAAGACAAAGGCGGAAAACTTATTCATTCTAAATAACACCCCAAAACCTAGTTGTCACGTGTACAAGCCACTAAAGTAAATACAGAATTCGAAAGATAAATACAAGTCTCAATGTCTTTGCTTCTCCAATAGAACAAAGCATAATAAAAGGAAAAAGAGGGCCCGCCGAAGTGACAAGCAGCTACCTCTTCAAGGCCTTGACAAGCCTCGAAATTAGAAGAAAGAGAAGGAGATCACACGGTCCGGGCTCGGAACCTACACAAATGTAGAAGTAAGGAGTGAGTACCACCAACACAATACCTAGCAAGCAACCTAATAAACTAGGCAACTTAGCTAAATATAATACTCCTTTCCATCCCAACCGAACCTCCACAAACTACAACCTGCACAGAAATCAGCCCAACCTAACAGTTCTACAATAAACAAGTCTCAAGCTCAAAGATCCTAGACCAAAAGTCACAATTCAACAATCGATAAGTATCAAATTATTTACTCTCAAGTACAAGGTATCTCAATTCACAAATAGCAACATTTTTAACTCATTTATCAAGTAAACCGAATCAAACACAACAAATAGCTCAATCATATGCATCAAATAAGTCAAAATGTATGCATCAGGTAGATTGATCACAAAGTCAACATTGGCCGGAACCATTTCCCTTCGACTTTTATCACAAAAATAGCACTTGCCGGAACCATTTCCCTTCGATATTTATATCACTAGCCAGAACAATTTTCCTTTGGCTTTCATCAAGTGTCTCATCACGGTGTTCATCAAACAATGCACACAAGCAATATAACACCACATGGAGAGACAACAATTCATATCACATAAGTCTACTTTCATGCATTCAAGCAATTCATCAACCAATCAAATAGGGTCACAACAAGGCAATTCACAATTTATCTTCATCATCAAGAAGCCTTTCATTTTTCTCCCTTTTTGTTGGTTTACATTAATCAAGTGGAACAAAATAACCCTTCACCTCATTCTCGATTACTCCCAACACATAGACAATGAAGAGAAATAAAAAATTCAGCCAAATTGCAAAGTTGAAGAGATCATTTGCCTCAAATCAATCAACCAATCACTCCAAGAGTTCAGTCTTCCCCTTTAGAATCACTTCCAAAGCCACACAATCTATAATAATAAAGTATTCACAATCATCTATCGGAAATCACCATATCCACACCAATTCTCTTGAAAATGTTGAAATTTGGTAGAATCTTTTTACTTTTTTCTTTTTAGTCTAAAAATATTCAATAGTATTTAATTTCCTTTCAATTCTAGGGTTTACATTAATTGCAAAATATTTAGTTTCCTTTTAGTATAGTATCTAGAAGGAAAATAATATATTTTATTCTCTTTAATTATTTATAAATAGTGATGTACTCTTCAAGTTGAATCAATGCAAGAATCAATACAAAGAGTTATCATTCGTTCTCTCTTTAATTTTTTTGTTCTAGTTTATTCGATTCCATAACAGTGGTATCAGAGCCTTCCATTGATCTTAATGGATCTATGAGGAAGAACTTTCGATCACTTTTAATTCATACATATTTTCTACCCAATTTTAACCCGTGCTTTATTTTTAATTCAAGGCTACTTTTAACCCGTGCTTTTATTTTTAACGCAGGGCTACTTTTAACCGATTTATAATCCATACTATTTTAAACCTTATTTTCAAGCCATGACAAGCAATACTCTTTCTTTCAATGCCCCACAAACCTTCAATGGTGAAAATTATCAAATTTTGGCAGTTAAGATGAAGTCTTATCTTGAGGCTTATGATTTGTGGGAAGCTGTAATGGAAGATAAACCCATACAACCACTCTCTGAAAAATCTTCTGACGCTGAAATCAAACTTCACTCAGAAGAGAAAACCAAAAAATACAAAGCTAAAATTGTAATTCAAAATTCACTTGCAGATTCAATCTTCTCTAAAATCATTGCATGTGAGACAGCAAAAAAAGCTTGGGAAAAACTTGAAAAGGAGTATCGAGGAAGTGAACGAGGAAGACAAAATCAAATTCTGAATTTGAAAAGAGATTTTGAATCTCTTAGGATGCAAGAAGGTGAGACTATCACTAATTATTCTGACAGAATTTCTTTGATTGTCAACAGAATCAGGTTGCTTGGTGAGGATTTTCAAGATAATAGAATAGTTGAAAAAATTCTTGTGACTAATCCCGAGAGATTTGAGTCTAAAATCTCTGCTTTGGAAGAGTCTAAAGATCTTTCTACCATCTCTCTTGTAGAATTGATAAGTGCTCTTCAAGCACAAGAGCAAAGAAGAGCTTTCAGACAAGATAAAGTTGTTGAAGGTATCTTTTATGCAAACTATCAAAAAAGAAAAGTTGATTATCCTCCTTGCAAATATTGCAAAAAGAAAACACACTTGGAAAAATTTTGTTGGTGGAGATCTGATGCATTATGTGGAAGTTGCAAACAAACAGGTCATGTTACAAAAGTGTGCAAGTTCAAAGACACTCAAGATAAATCACAGGCACTATTAGTAGAAGAAGAATGTGAGGATGAATTCTATTAATTGCCACAACAAAAGCAAGGAGAAGATATTTTTCAAGAATAATTAAGTGTTCAAACTCAAGTTAGATACACCAACTTGAGTTTGAGGGGGAATGTTGAAATTTGGTAGAATCTTTTTACTTTTTTCTTTTTAGTCTAAAAATATTCAATAGTATTTAATTTCCTTTCAAGTCTACGGTTTACATTAATTGCAAAATATTTAGTTTCCTTTTAGTTTAGTATCAGAAGGAAAATAATATATTTTATTCTCTTTAATTATTTATAAATAGTGATGTACTCTTCAATTTGAATCAATGCAAGAATCAATACAAAGAATTTTCATTCGTTCTCTCTTTAATTTTTCGTTCTAGTTTATTCAATTCCGTAACAGAAAAGTGGATCAATCAACACAAATTCCAATTTGAAAAAGAAGGTTTGAATAAAAAATTAGAACTTGAAAACATTGCTCAAGGCATTAGGAACTCATTTGAGAAAACTATTTCGAAAAAGGGATTAAAAATACTTCAAAATCACCATTTTAGTTAAGAACTTGAGTTCATGAAAAACCTCCACATTCACCAATCAAAATCTCACATTTTGATGTTAAAACCCATAAATAACCAAAGGAAAAATGAAGGTTTAGGATCAAGAAGGCTTACCCGGATGATCTAGCACAGAAAATCCTTTCAAAATTCGCCACCAAGGGTTCCCCAAGCTCAAAAGTGATGAAATGGGGCTTAAACCCAGAAATTGCAAGTCAAAACCACTCTCTAATGTCGCAAAAAGCAACCAGAAAAATGCGGGCATCACAAAAGCAAAGGTCGCTTAAGCGACAGGACCTTCGCAAAAGCGAGGCGTGCAGCACCAGCATAAACTTAGCCAACTCTCAAACATCAAATCGACCCTCGAGATTCGTTCGGAACCCTGCACACACAAATCAGATATGCAAAATATTATACTCGACGTTCCAGACTCAATGGAACTGTCAAAACATGAATTCGAGGTCTCCTTGATTCGACATCCGTGAAAATCACAAGAAACTAACAAACGCTCAAAAGGCTAAAACAAGTTTGAGACCTCTCAAAAAATCAACCAAGACCACTCCTAGGCCTAAAATTATCCTCCGAAACCAACGGAACTCTCGAAATTCCAATCTGAGCATCCGAACTCTGAATGTTGACCAAAGTCAACCCAAAGGCTAAAATTTCATAATTTCACAACTTAGGACCTCAAATCCTCAAAAAGACTCTGAATCAAAAACCGACAACTCTCACAGATCAGATTCCACATTTCGGAACTAATAGAATCGACGGAATTTCATTCCGACACTCAAAACTCTAAGAGACTCCGAAAATCACTTTTAAGAAACTTAAGCCTTTCAAACTCAAAATTTACCAACATTCTCAACTTCTTTACTCAAAGTCCAAAACCAACTTCTAAAACTCAATCAAGAAACAACTCAGGGTCAATATCGAAAGGGCAAAATGGTAAATTTCACAAGAATATCAAAAATGACCAACTGGGTCATCACATAAAGTTAAATTGTTATTAAGTTAGAAATGTGTCTTTTTTTAAACTGATTAAAAAGGAAAGTGGATCACATAAATTGAGACGGAGAAATATATAACATATAGTTAATAAGTACTACTATTATTTTTTGGGTTACTAAAATTTCACTTGTTAGGTATAGTTATCTATTTATTTATTTTTCTTTATTGTTGTTAGTCATGAATTATTTCAACTCAAAGTGTCTTTAGTTGACTTATGCGACTTGTGATTGTAAAGATGCATATAATCGGTGAAGTAATTTTATATATGTTACATTTTGCCCACAACCATTTGGCATATCTTGTATCCTATATAATTGCATGGTTTATTCTTATATTATGTGATGACGATAGTCTCATAAAAGACCAACTAGGAGGTATTTAATGTCCTTCAAATAATAATATGTGAACGATATTGTAGCGCGCATGTTCATTTCCCCATGCCAAATGGATAAAATAAAGTGAGTTATTATTCTTTCTTTAAATTTAAAAATATTGTCAATTAAGTGATTATTCACTTGTTACAAGTAGGTGTAATTCATATTTGATTCTTATTAGGTTATTCTTTCCTTTCCTTTCTTGTTATGGACCTAATTTAATTACTTAAATGGCGATGACATCTAATTTCAGCCCGTTAGGTAAATCCAAAAGTTTGAAAGCGAGTAAATAGTATAATAATATAAGTTTGAAATCAAGTAATTGCGGAAACACCAAAATGTAAGAATAATTTCTTACATATGGCCCAAGTTTACTTGTAACCCAAGTAATACCATAAATAATATTTAATGAAGAATAGATCTCATCCGTACATTGGTCATTTGATGAACGTACCAGATTAAGTCTTAACCTCTATAAATTGGTCCTCCCTCCACCCATTAGGGTTACCACATATTCTCTACATTATTTCCATCGCTGACGGCTGTGGTAACGTAAGGTTAGGGCAAGGAGGTAGAAACCAATTTACGACTAACGCTTCCGCTTCTCTCTATGATAATCTCTTCCTCATCAGGTATGTGCCCTTAACGATCTCTATGTAAGATTATCACGTTCAAGATCCTGATGTATATTAAAGCATATATAAACTTACATGTGACATCCGAGCCTGGATTGTTTGAACTGATAATCTTTGTATATGAAACAATGACGTGGTGTTGATTAATCGGATTGGATTGTACGTATATTATACTAGCCTAGAAAGCCATGATTTTTTAATTTATTTTTTCCACTTTTGTGCCTCATCAGAATTCAGAAACGACTGAAGTAGTTCATTTATTTCCACGTATTGATTAAGTTTGTCTAATAAATTAACGAGCTACCTTTTGAGCCGATATTATTAGCTTTAAGCCATGGAACTCTCTTACTCATCATAATGAAGAAGGAGCTTCTTGAACAAAGAAAATAACATGAGAAAATTCCTTGTAAGTTTAAATAACATGAGAATCATGAGAAAATACCTTATTAAAGTTTAATTGGCATAAATTCTGAAAATCTTAATCTTCTCATAATGTAATAATTATGCTTTGTTTTAGATTGTGCAATAAATTAAAGTGGTCGTTATACTAAGCAATAAATAATATGTGTGTACTTAGTGTAAAATAGTTTGTTAGTCACCAAAGTGGTCAAACTAGAGAAATTAATGTTTACACATATAATATTTATGATCACTTGATGCATGTATTATGTTTCTATAGTTTGATAGTCACCAAATCGGCCAAACTAAAATGTTTAAAATTACTCACATGAACAAAAATTTTATGATATTACGTGTGTATTTGTATTCATATAGTTTGTTAATCACCAAAGTGGTCAAACTAGTATGGTTAAGAAAAATATGCATTTATAAAATTATCATTTATCTATAATTAATGAAATACCTATATTGAAAATAAATAGATAAATTGACTTTCACTATTGCTAGAACTTAAAAAATTTACCCAAAGGTGAATCTTTCATTCTACGAATAGTGAACATTATGAGGTAAATTAATATTTTCAATCAAACATATATTGTATATCCAAAGATGACGCATATGTTTGATTAAAAATATTTAATTGCCTATTAAAGACAAAAATGGCATTTAAATTATGATAGTGTGTCGTAGTATTCTCCCAAAGGAGAATTACGATATACTTTTATCGTTTTACTAAATTCACATTATTTTCTGATTTGTAAGCATGTATATCTATTTTGCAGTTATTTCTCTTCATTCGCATGCTTCAATGGATTATTTACTGTGTTCAATGGATTATTTTCTGATTTGTAAGCATTTATATCACATTATTTACTGTGTTCAATGGATTGAACTTCTCTAAATGGCATGAACAAGTCCAGTTCCACTTAGGTGTAATGGATCTTGACTTGCCTCTATTGAATGACAAACCTACTGCCAATACTGATAAGAGAAGTGAGGATGAGAAGTCTTTTCATAAATCATGGGAGCGCCCTAACAGATTGAGTCTTTTGTTCATGTAAATGACTGTTAATAACAACATTAAGAGTACTATTCCATAAACAGAAAGTGTCAGGGAATACCTGAAGTTTGTGGAAGAACGTTTCCGTTGATAAGTCTCTCGCTGGTACACTAATGGCTGAACTCACGACCATGAAGTTTGATGGGTCGCGTAGTATGCAAAATCATATCATCGAGATGACTAACATTGCAGCAAGACTTCGAACCTTGGGGATGAAAGTGGATGAAACCTTCTTGGTTCAGTTTATTCTGAACTCATTGCCTCTTGAGTATGGATCATTCCAAATTAACTATAACACTATTAAGGATAAGTGGGATGTTAGTGAATTGTCTAGTATACTTACTCAAGAAGAGTCAAGATTTAAGAAACAAGGAGGTCATTTCATTAACCTCATGGGTCAAGGAGCTGGTAAAGGACTTAAAGTGAAGGCCAACAAGTTTAAGAAGAACAAAGCACCTGTTAAAATTCCACAGGATGCTCATAAGGAACTCAAGGTTGATGTGTGTCGTTTCCGTAGAAAGAAAGGATACTATCAGAAAGATTTCCACAAAGGTAAAGCTTGGTTTGAAAAGTAAGGTACATTTAGTGCTTTTGTATGTTTCGAATCAAATTTAGTAGAATTTCCTAATAATACTTGGTGGCTTGATTCTGGTGCAACTACTCATGTATCCACTATGTTGCAGGGAATCACTACGATCCAAACCACAAATCCAAATAAGAATTTCTTGTTCATGGAAAATCGTATGAAGGCTCAAATTGAAGGCATAGGGATTTATTGGTTGATCTTGGAGACTGGACATCACCTTGAATCCCTTCTTGTTAATCATCAAAATGTTGGAATTAAACGTAGTTCACTAAATGAAAATTCTGCTTATTTGTGGCACAGACGTTTGGGTCATGTATCCAAAGAAAGATTAAAAAGATTAATAAAGAATGAGATTCTCCCGAATTTAATTTTTGTTTATCTTGATATATGTTTGGATTACATTAAAGGAAAGCAAACCAAGCATACAAAAAAATGTGCCACAAGGAGCACTCAGCTTCTTGAAATTATACACACTGATATATGTGGACCCTTTGATGTTCCATCTTTTGGTGGAGAAAAATATTTTATCACCTTTATTGATGATTTTTCACGTTATGGATTTATCTATTTGTTGAAAGAAAAATCTCAAGCAGCGGACGCTCTCAAAGTGTACGTTAATGAGGTTGAAAGACAATTAGATAGAAAAGTGAAAATCATTAGGTCAGATAGAGGTGGTGAATATTATGGAAAATATAACGAATCAGGACAATGTCCAGGTCCATTTGCAAAGTTCCTCGAAGAACATGGCATATGTGCACAGTATACTATGCTAGGAATACCTCAACAAAATGGTGTTGCAGAAAGGCATAATCGAACCCTTACGGATATGGTTAGGAGTATGATGAGTAATTCCCCATTACCCAAATTACTGTGGATGTATGCTCTTAAAACCGTTGTATATTTACTAAACAGGATTCCTTGTAAGGTAGTTCCAAAGACCCCTTTTGAACTATGGACTGGAAGGAAGCCTAGTTTAAGACACCTGCATGTTTGGGGTTTTCCAGCGGGAGCTAGAGTTTATAATCCACATGAAAAGAAATTAGATTCTCGAACAGTAAGTGGTTACTTTATTGGTTATCGAGAGAAATCTAAAGGGTATAGGTTTTACTGTCCAAATCATAGTTCGAGAATTGTTGAAACCGTAATGCAAGATTCATTGAGAATGGTGAAGTTAGTGGGAGTGTTGAACGATAAAGTGTGGAAATTAATGAGGTAAGGGTAAATATTACATTGCTCATGAATGTACCTACTTCTGCACAAATAACAAATGTTGTTCCTCTTGTTATAGAACACTTTAATAATGTTGAACAACATTTGGGTGAAACACTTCAAGAAGGAACTGACTCACAAATATCTGACGCAAATGAACCACAAATAGTGCCATTAAGAAAATCTCAAAGAGAAAGAAAATTAGCCATTTAAGATGATTAAGTGATTTATTTGCAAGAGTCAGATTTTGACATTAGGGTTAATAAAGATCCGGTTTCATTTCCACAGGCCATAGAAAGCACTGAGTCTAATAAATGGATTGATGCCATGAAAGAAGAGTTAAAATTCATGGAATACAACAAAGTCTGCGATCTCGTTCAGTTGCCAGAAAGTTCTAAAAGAATCGGGTGTAGATGGGTCTTCAAGATCAAACGCGATTCAAATGGTAATATTGAACGATATAAAGCCAGACTTGTTACCAAGGGTTATACTCAAAAAGAAGGCATCGATTATAAAGAGACCTTTTCACCGGTCTCAAAAAAAGACTCAATAAGAATTGTTTTGGCTTTGGTAGCTCATTATGATTTAGAGTTACACCAAATGGATGTGAAAACCGCCTTTCTTGATGGAGACCTCGAGGAGGAAGTTTATATGGACCAGCCAGAGGGTTTCAAAATTAAAGGAAAAGATCAAATGGTGTGTAAGCTAAAGAAGTCAATATATGGACTCAAACAAGCCTCACGACAATGGTATATAAAGTTTAATGATACCATAACATCTTTTGGATTTAAGGAGATTACCGTTGATCGGTGTATATACCAAAAGATCAGTGAGAGTAAGTTTATATTTTTAGTCCTGTATGTTGATGATAGTTTACTTGCTTCTAATGATTTAGGCATATTGCGTGAGACGAAAGACTTTCTCTCTATGAACTTTGAAATGAAAGATATGGGTGAGGCATCCTATGTGATAAGGATAGAAATATTTCGTGATAGATCACAAGGATTATTGGGATTGTCTCAAAAAGGCTATATCAAAAGAGTTCTAGAGAGATTTAATATGAACAATTGTTCAACAGGAATTGTTCCTATTCAAAAAGGGGACAAATTTAATCTCATACAATGCCCAAAGAATGATGTAGAACGAAAGGAAATGGAATCAATTCCTTACTCTTCTATTGTTGGAAGTTTGATGTATGTTCAAACTTGCACAAGACCGGATATTAGTTTTGCGGTCGGAATGCTAGGAAGATATCAAAGTAACCCTGGAATTGATCACTGGAAAGCTGCAAAGAAAGTTTGTGGCATGTTATGAAGCCATAATTCATGCATTATGGCTACGAAACTTTATTTCAGGACTTGGGGTTGTCGACACCATAACCAAGCGCTGAAAATTTATTGTGATAATACTGCAGCAATATTCTTCTCCAAGAACAATAAGTACTCTAAAGGTGTCAAACATATGGAATTAAAGTACTTTACTGTCAAGGAAGAAGTTCAGAAACAAAGAGTGTTACTTGAGAATATTAGAACTGATCTTATGATTGCAGATCCGTTAACAAAGGGCTTACAACCAAATACATTTAAAGAACATGTTCAAAGAATGGGTCTTGGTTATACTTATGATTGATATATTTATGATGTTTTGACACTCTGAGCTCAATTATGTGTTTCTGATATACATTAATGAATCTCTTGTTTCTCATAATGGTGTACACATTATTGTTTTGAGACATTACAAGATAAGTCTCTATGAGACATTATTGTGGACCGTGATGTTATATGTTTTATAGCTTATGAACCTAGTATGATAAGTTGCTAATGTAGTAGTATATGGAAGGGTGTAGCATAAAATTATGAACAACCGTCATAACTCACATTAGTAGTTTGTTATATTGTGGTATGTATGATGGATATTATAGAAGAGATCTATTGTATGCGCAATTAATGTTTATAAAATATTAATGTTATATGGTCATTGGGCCAAGTGGGAGAATGTAAGAATAATTTCTTACTTATGGCCCAAGTTTACTTGTGGCCCAAGTTTACTTGTAACCCAAGTAATACCATAAATAATATTTAATGAAGAATAGATCTCATCCGTACATTGGTTATTTGATGGACGTACTAGATTAAGTCTTAATCTTTATAAATTGGTCATCCCTCCACCCATTAGGGTTACCACATATTCTCTACATTATTTCCATCGCTGACGGCTGTGGTAACGTAAGGTTAGGGCAAGGAGGTAGAAACCAATTTACGACTAACGCTTCCGCTTCTCTCTGTGATAATGTCTTCCTCATCAGGTATGTGCCATTAACGATCTCTATGTAAGATTAACGCGTTCAAGATCCCGATGTGTATTAAAGCATACATAAACTTACACAAAATACCCCTAGGATCTAATGTTACAAGTCAGGAGCCTCTATGAATAGTCTAGTATAAATGTCTCAATACACATATTTACACTTTGATAAAATGTCTCAATAAATGTTACAAGTTATAAGCCTCTATGAATTTGAATTCATAAACTTTGATAAAAATATTGAAGAATATGCAAAGAGTATTGCCAAGTCCTGAAGCTGAGAAGTTAGTTGCAAAAGTTAGAAGTTAGTTATTGAAAGTTGTTAGCTGGAGTTAGTTAATTTGTACAACCAGCTGTCAGTATCCTATTGGTTAGTTAGTAGTATGGCTAAGCTGTTAGCACTATAGTTGTATATAAATACAAGATCACAAGCTTGTAATTATTCAATCTCAGTATGAGAGTAATGAAAAATATATCCTCAGTTCTGTAATTGGATCATTCCATTTTTTAGTTAGTTTTTTACAGTTTATCAATAATTTGATATGGTATTAGAGTTAGGTGTCCTATTCCTGTAGATTTCAAGCATGATTTCATCACTGGATCTGCAGATCTGAGGAAACATCAATGGCAGGAAAGATTGACCATGATCATCCTCTGTATCTCTCACCTTCTGATGTTCCGGGAGCAGTATAAATTGGAATTCAGCTAACAGGAATGGAGAACTACACTTTATGGAGCAGAGCGATGGAGCTGACTCTATTAACAAAGAACAAATTAGGTTTCGTTGATGGTAGCATCAAGCGTGATGGTTACTCTGTTGATTCTGAGAAGAAACAATGGAATTGATGTAATGTGATGGTACTTTCATGGCTTATGAGCAATGTGAGCAAGGAACTGGTGAGTGGAATCCTTTATCGTGCCAATGCAGCTTCAGTTTGGAACGATCTGAAAGAAAGGTTTGATAAGGTGAATATGTCCAAAATTTTTCAGTTACACAAAACAGTTGTCACACACACTCAAGGTACTTCCCCTGTCTCAGTCTATTATTCAAAGTTAAAGGATCTATGGGATGAATTTGATTCGATTGTTCCCCCTCCCTCTTGTAATTGTGCACGATCTAAGGAGTATGTTGATAGCATGTTTAGGCAGAAACTTCTGCAGTTTTTGATGGGCCTAAATGACAATTATAGTTATGCGAGAAGTCAGATTCTCATGATGAGTACACCACCTACTGTTAATCAGTGTTATGCTATGATAATTCAAGATGAAAGCCAAAGAGAACTGAGTGGAGATCCCTATAACATTTGGGGGAAGGTAGATCCTACTACTTTGTTTACTAATAGATCTGGAGGAAATAGTTCTGCAAATCCAAACTCTCGAGGTTCAGGATTGGGTGGTTATGATGGTCCTCGTGGTCCAGGAAATGTGAAGTTTCATAGACAACAAAGGGGTGGATATTTGTATTGTGATCATTGTGAGATGAAAGGCCATAGTCGAGGTGACTGCAACAAATTGAAGTATTGTACACATTGCCACAAACATGGGCACTTGAAGGAAATTTGCTATCAGTTGATAGATTATCCTTCCAACTATAAAGGGAAGAGATTAGCAAACATTGTCTCCACAGACTATGGATCACAGGCCAACATTCCAGGTGGTTTGACTGATGAGATGCAACACATAGGTGGAAGTCCTGCACACCAAGTATCACAACACTATGGTATTAATTCAGGCATTGGAGCTGGTTCAGTTCCCTACATTACACCCCACCAATACAATCAAGTTCTTCAAATATTGAACAAACCATTGATCCATGAAGGAACTGCAGCAAATACAGCATCTACTAGTGGCAATGTCAATGTTGCAGGTATTTTTGCAGGACATTCTCAGCTCACTCCCTCAACTTCTAATTTTGATTGGATTGTTGATAGTGGAGCCATTGATCACATGGTTGGCACTAAAAGTTTATTAAATCATGGATTAACAGTGCAAAGTTCAGGACAGGTCCAACTTCCAAATGGTGACTCAGCTAAAGTTACACACTCAGGCTGTTCTCCACTACAAGGAGGTGATGTAGTTAAGAATGTATTGTGTGTGCCAGCATTTAACTTCAATCTTCTTTTAGTGGCTAAATTGACTAGACAATTACAATGTTGTGCTATTTTCTATCCTGATTTTTTCCTTCTCCAGGATCTCTTCACTGGGAAAGTGAAGGAGATTGGTGAAGAAGATGGTGGTCTATACTTCTTAAAATCTCATCAGCTGCTAGATATTGGACAACATAAGAGCTTGCAAGCACTGAAGGAGGACTCTACTGAGAGTGAAACTTGGCATAAAAGACTTGGTCACATCCCTATGACTGTACTTAGGAAGATAGATATGTTTGCAAATAAAAGGAACTTTTTGTTGCAATACTGTGATATTTGCCCATTGGCCAGACAAGTTAGATTGCCATTTCCTAATTGTAGCACTAGGAGTTCCCACTATTTTGATTTAGTTCATATGGATGTATGGGGGCCATATAAAGTTGCAACTCATAATAAAATGAGGTTTTTTCTTACATTGGTTGATGACTACTCTAGATGGACTTGTATATATCTTATGCATCTTAAATCTGATGTCTCTACTATATTGAAACAATTCCTTTCTATGATTCATACTCAGTACAATGTCCAGGTTAAGTGTTTTAGATCAGACAGTGGTGGTGAATTTTTCAATGCTCAGGTGAGTGAGTTGTTTACTTCTCAAGGGATCATTCATCAGAGTTCTGGTTCATATACACCACAGCAAAATGGTGTAGTGGAAAGAAAACACGGATACATAATGGAGACAGCAAGAGCCATCAGATTCCAGGGGCACCTTCCAATCAAATTTTGGGGTGAATATGTCTTAGATGCAGTCCATATTATTACAGGATTCCATCCACTGTTTTGAGTAATAAGTCACCTTTTGAGATGATGTATACCAGACCCCCTAACTTGTCTTAGATGAGAATTATAGGATGTTTGTGTCATGCAACCAAGTTGTTGAGAACAGATAAGTTTGGCCCTAGAGCCATCAGATCAGTCCTTATGGATTATGGTACCACACAAAAGGGCTACAAACTCTTTGACATTCACAATAAAGTTTTCTTTATTAGCAAGGATGTTGTCTTTGATGAGTCCATTTTTCCATTTCACTCTCAGGCTACTGATGATATGGTGCATGAAACTTTCATTTCACCTTTGATGATCAGACATGTTGCACCTGTTCCTCATAATGATAATGATCTTCATGATGTCAATGGCCTAGCTCCTACTACTGATCCTGATGATGTTATTGGACAATTACATGATCCTGTTCTTGAGACTCATCCTGTACAGTTGCAACCAGCTACAAGTATTGTTGAAGAACCTGTTGTGAGTCCATCATTAGAAAGGAGACAGTCCACCAGGACTCACAGACCTCCAATATGGCAGAAGGATTTTGTGACCATCAAGTCAAGGTCTAACTCTCATTGTCTATACTCTCTTACAGATAGTATTGCTTATGACAACTTGTCTCATTCCTATCAGTGTTGCATTGCCAATATTTCAGCAGACACTGAGCCACCATTCTATCATCAAGCTATCAAAGACGAGAGGTGGCTGGCAGCTATGAAAGAAGAGATACAAGCTTTGGAAGATAATCAGACTTGGGAGATAGTCTCACTACCTACAAGAAAGAAGGCTATAGGTTGCAAGTGGGTGTACAAGATTAAGTACAAGGCCACTGGTGAAGTTGAAAGATTTAAGGCCAGACTAGTGTGGGTTATAGCCAATAGTCTCACTATAAGGACAGTGCTCACTCTAGCTGCTACTAAAGGATGGGATGTCCAACAAATAGATGTATACAATGCATTTTTACAAGGTGATTTGGTGGAGGAGGTCTACATGCAGTTGCCTCAAGGTTTCACTCATTCCCATACTAGAGTTCAGCCTGTATGCAAGTTGCTTAAGTCTTTGTATGGTCTTAAACAAGCCTCAAGGCAATGGAATGTGAAGTTAACCCAGGCTTTGTTGGCTGCTGGATTTCAGCAAAGCCATTTGGATTACTCTCTCCTGATCAAGAAGTCCAATGCAGGGATTGTGATTGTATTGATTTATGTTGATGATCTACTGGTTACTGGTAGTAGCTTGCAGCTGATCAATGACACCAAACAAGTGCTGAAGAACAACTTCAAGATCAAGGACCTAGGACCACTGAGATACTCCCTAGGAATAGAGTTTGCCAGAAACACTGAAGGGATTCTCATGCATCAGAGGAAATATGCATTGGAGATAATTTCAGATTTGGGTTTAGCAGGTTCTAAGCCTATTGCCACACCTGTTGAAATGAATGTAAAACTGACTACACTGGCTTTTGACAAACATATAGGTTCTTCATCTGATACATTGTTGCCAGATATAGGTGAATATCAAAGATTGGTGGGGAGGTTGATCTATCTAACCATGACTAGGCCTGATTTGTCATATGCAGTCCAGAACCTAAGTCAATTCATGAATACACCAAAGAGGTCACATATGGATGCTGCTATTAGAGTTGTGAAGTACCTCAAACAAGCTCCAGGTTCAGGAATTCTTTTAGCTGCAATACATCATGATTTCCTACATACTTTTTGTGATGCTGATTGAGGCTCCTATCTTGACACAAGGAGGTCCATCACTTGATATGTAATCAAGTTTGGGGAATCTTTACTATCCTGGAAGTCCAAGAAGCAACCTACTATCTCCAGGAGTTCTGTAGAAGATAAGTATAGGAGCATGGCTTCTGTCGTAGCTGAAGTTACATGGTTAATTGGCCTCTTCAAAGAGCTAGATTTACCTGTTGCTCTACCTGTTGCTATACATTGTGACAGCATTGCTGCCATCCAGATTGCTTCTAATCCTGTTTTCCATGAACGAACTAAACACATTGACATTGATTGTCATTTTAGCAGGGAAAAGATTCAAGGAGGTCATATATCCATTTAGTATTTGCCCACTACTGAACAACCTACTGATGTGCTGACAAAGGGCCTTGGTCGTCTGCATGAATATCTTACATCCAAGCTAGGGATGAAGAACATCTTCATATCACCTAGCTTGAAGGGGGTATTGAGGAATATGCAAAGAGTATTGCCAAGTCCTGAAGCTGAGAAGTAAGTTGTTGAAGTTAGAAGTTAGTTACTGAAAGTTGTTAGCTGGAGTTAGTTAATTTGTACAACCAGATGTCAGTATCCTATTGGTTAGTTAGTAGTATGGCTAAGTTGTTAGCACTATAGTTGTATATAAATAGAAGATCACAAGCTTGTAATTATTCATTCTCAGTATGGAAGTAATGAAAAATATCTCCTCAATTCTGTAATTGGATCATTCCATTTTTCACAAGGTAGTTAGTTTTTTTGCAGTTTATCGATAATTTGATAAAAAAAATTCTAGTTTTGACTTTACTAACTGAAATTGTAGATGTAGAATGTAAGAAAGAACTAAGTTACATACCCATAGAAGATAATAAACTGAAAGAAAAAACTATTGATGGACTTGCTTGAACAAAATCCTAGGTGCATGATTGACTTGCTTTAGAGAACTTGCACTTGAATTGGGTTAGAAGAAAGAATGAGATAATTGGCTTAAGATATGATATTTACACTTTTCGGGAGTCAAAACGTAGTGAGGTTGAGTAATAGGGTCAAGAAAAGTCAAAATTACCGTTAGAAAAACGTTTGAAAAAGTCTAAAAATGGTGACTTATGAGTTACTCCATGACTTGTACTTTAATACCACAAGTTGTGGCATAACTCGTGGTTGCTTGGGTGGATTTGGGACTCTCTGAATCCCTTTCACGGGTACAAAGTATGGGTCGTAGTATCAAATCGTGACTCATACTGTTAGTTGTGGAACTTGGGGTCTTCCTGGAAGCTGTAGTGATCATAAGCCACTCCACGACTCGTACTTTGATACCACGAGTCGTGGTATGACTTGTAGTATTTTGGGATTGAAAAGTTTTTGATAAAATAATTATATTTTTTACTTTAGACTCGGATTTATGAATGATTGATGGTGTTGGAGAGAAGTTAACCTTTAATTTGGTGAGTAATAGAATATATAATTATTCATAGTTGCTTGGAAGGAAGGTCTCACATGTACCTTCGGTATGTATGAGATTTTTTTCTTCTATGTACGTCATACTTGGAATTTACTGATAATCAATTCCAAGTAGATCCTTCCCCCCCCCCCCCTTGCTCCACTTCGTTTGCTCGTTTTCTCTTTTCTATTCTAGAAATTGTGCATGCTTGAAGTTGACCCAGGTAAAAATTAATATCGAAACTCGATCAGTAAAGAAGCTTTCAACTTAATTTTGTGCTAGAGGTTTCTTGCAACCATAATTCATATCCAAAGCACTTACCATACTAGATAATTAAACTTAATACTTATGCATAATTAGAAATCATCATATTCGGGTATATATACATACGAAGAATGATTGTATTTTAGCTTAGAATTTATTGGGCGTTACAATTGTACATCAAGTTTTTAAACATTTTTGTAAAAAGAAATATGAAAGTTTTGTATATTTTTGTATATCAAATGTATATTATTATATATTAAATTGTGTTTTGAGCTAAAGATTTATAATGTAAATTTTGGACTATATTTTGCAATGTAAATTAAGTGACTGTATTTTTATGAAATTTTTCCTAGTTTTACTCCATTGATTAAAAGAGGAAAAGACTACAATAATGGTGTAGGTAATATTATTAATTAGTTGTTCATTTTATTGCTTATTGTTTGTTTGTTAGTCTGGTTCGATGTATGTATACATATTGGTGTTTCAATCTACCCACATGCACATATCATTTTTTTAGCACCCTAAAAATAATTTTTCATAATTACTTGTCATTTTAACGTATCATGAAAAGATATTTGTTTTTTTCTATTTTCTCATCAATATTAATTACTTATTCTCCAAATCTTTTCTCAAAACCTAAAACTATACATCAATTAATATGGGTATCATCATAAAAAAAATTGATATTATCCCTGTTTCTTGAGGGCATGCAAAGTACAAAGTAGACAAGTAAAAGTGAATAGAGGTAGGGGCGGAGCTAGCTCATTTATTGTGGTGGGCTTGGCGAAACACAGTAACTTTGATCTAAATTTTGTATTTGAAATTAAAAAAATTCATTGAATATGTACAAATTATAAATGAGATAATTACATTATAATACATCCCATAAAGTTACTTTACCCAATTTAGTTAAGATTTTTAATGCTTGCCTAAATGTGCCCAAATGAGGTGCGCTTAAGGGTCCTAGAGAGATGTCATATGGCCACAACCTCCTCTCGACCTCCAAATAATTCAAACTCATAGCCTAATGATAGATTTTCTATGAGACGAATCCAACACAATGAGAATTATCTCAAAATTTCATCCACAACTTCGAAAAATCATAAATTGTAGACGCGATTACTGTAGTGAAATTCCAAGAGCAAAGTATTAGCCATTTTCAAACAAATTTTATTGTGATTTATGATGTCTCACCTTTTGGGGATAATAGACCATCACTAGTTTACCTGTCCATAAATTTTCAGAAGATTCCATCTTGACATTTAAGAGAAATCAAGTGACAAAGTTTGAAGAAATTCTATTTTGTATAATAGTGTATAAAATTATATATTATTATATATGAATGTATAAATTCCTCTTATAATTTTGTATAATATTATATATTGGTGCATACTATTGTATATCAAAGTTTTAAAATATTTTTGTAAAAAAAAAAAGAACATGAAAATTTTGTATATTATTGTATATCGTATGTATATTATGGTATATCGAATTGTGTTGTGGGTTTAATATTTGAAATGTAAATTTTGGGATATATTTTTGCAAAGTAATTTAATTAATTGAACTTTTATGTAATTTTTCCTTATAAATTTAAAACTTAGTAATTTTAGATTCAAACATATTTGGAGAATTTCTTGAAAAAGAGTCAGACAGAAAATCACATGCACTATGCATAACAATATGATTAATACAATTAGATAGATCTCTTTAAGCACACTTTTCTTTTCTCTTTTCTTAATTTTTTGAGTTTAAATTTTCTATATTAAGTGCAAAAATTATTACATAAATGTACGCAGTATATTTTTGCATATGTTTTCCAACAATTACAACTCAAATAACCAGAAGGATCATAAATGTCTCTAGTACCTTTTACTCCTACGATTATGCTAGAACACATACGATTATGCTAGAACATATGCAATTAAATGTCTGCGCTATCTATTATTCATGTAAGCACTATATTTTTGCATATGTTTTTCAACAATGCAAAAAATTTATGCTAGATAATGCACACGTTTATGCTAGAACACATACGATTATGCTAGAACATATAAACTTGCTGAAAATTAATTTAAGAACTACCTCTTTAATTGTGAGCAGACATCTTAAAGCAATTCTGACTCCAACTCCACGGTCTCCAATAGTGATCCCAAGCTCACAGTCGAACTTTGTCAATACTTGGGTGGGCAAGTTTCGTAAAGAAAAATTATTCCCTTTCTAGGTTAGAAAAAACCTTACTTATAGAGATTTCTTCCCAATCCAAAAAGGAGAAGAAACATGTGGTATTTCCTTGGAACAAGAAAAACACACGTTACTTTCTCTTTTTCTTCTAGAAAATAGGATTTTGAGTTCTACTAAAATATGGGCATTGTGAGGACCACACAATGAATTACTGAGGCTCCCTATTATGGAAATAATTCAAATAATTAATTTGAATTATTCTTACCATAATAAATTACAAATCATTCCACTAAAAATTCGTAATTGCACCCATTTATATTTTAAAATTTCTCATTAAACACTTATGTAATTTCACAATGTCATGATTACAGATACTAATCATTGAATTTAAATTAAATTACTGACGAATTTCATTCAATAATTAATTTTCTTTGGAGCACTGCTTAACGTATTTCATGTGTTGGATTTATAAATCCACATGCAAGGTTTGACATAATGAAAACTTATAAGCTTCTCAAAAAGACGTATCATCAATTGGATTCCATCAACTAACTTATTATTTCACCAATATATATCATTATCATCCAATCTACCAGGCATATCGATCCATCTCATGATCTCACCTTTTAATAAATCAAAACGAAAAAAATATATACATATCATAATAGTTATATCAGGATTGAACATATGAGTACATTTAGTAGTTTAGAGGATATATTTTTGTCAGTCAATCTATAACATATATCTCTACTCGGTCACGTTCAATACATATAAAGTGCACTAGCATAAGAAGTTGAAACTATACCATTTTCATAATCAAGATAAATTATATTTAATCTTGTGCTACAATCATACCGATGACTTGTTCAATTTCCATCTTAGATTATGAACAAATAACTTTCTACTTTTAAGAAGCGATGATTTAATACTCTATGTATATGCTAAAACTTTATACACTTAATCATATACTATATAAGTAAACAGACACAAAAATGAATATATGATCTATTAAATCTTTTATTAAAATTAAATAAAAAATTATCATATGATAAATACTATATTTAAACACATGATTAATAATATAAATCTCATAATTAATAGTATATATCCTAACAATAATTTAAAATTAATTATTGAAAAGTTAGTGAAGTTTTAAGGTAAACTCCACAAAGATAGGTCATGATTTCTTACTTCTTTGAGTGAGCAGTTTTTCACAAAACATTATTTGTGTGTTTCAATTTCCGCACTTCACTTTTAGTTTGCATTTGAACCCAATTCTTTAAGGGAAAATTATATAACAAAGAAAAACATGTGATATGTAGTTATAATAAATCACTACAGTTTAAATAATTATAATTTGTAGTGATTTTATAACAAATTTCTCTCTTCTATCCCTCTTTCCCTCTCTCTCCCTTGCCTCTCTCCTCCTATTACCCTCTCTCTCCCTCTCTCGCCCCTCTTTCTCCATCTCAAACAGCTGCAACCCAAAAAACATTCCACATAATATGACAATTGCATTTTCATATTATGTATCAAATGCATTTGTATTACATATCAACTGTATTTGTGATAAAATTTGATACAACGAATACATTATGCATTCATCCTCTTTGTCAAATGTATTATGTATCAATTTGTATTCAATCAAATATAGGTGAAAGATTTGTATTTTATATCAATTGTATTCAGACAACTATATTTGTATTTTGTATCAACTTTATTTGTATTTTGTATCAATTTTATTCGTCATACAACGAATACAACATGTTTTCATCCTCTCTCCTCCTTCTCTCAAATTCGATCGCCTCTCTCCTCCCTCTCTTGATCCATCTCTTGATCTCGCTGGCCTCTCTCCTCTTAATATGTATCTAAATACAATAGTTTTTTATACAATTGTATTCATTTTTATACAAATCAGTTGTATCAATTATATTCGTGATACATACAACGAATAAAATAGGTATCAACCTCTGTCACAACTCTCCTCTCTCTCAGATCTCACTTGCCTCTCTCCTCCCTCTCTTCGTCTCGCTCACCTCTCTCCTCCAGGAAACATATAGCTATAATTCGTAATTAAGTAAACTATAACTATAGATCTATAATTAAGCCTAAACTATAGTCATTTTTTGAAAGTTTCCCATTCTTTTAACTCTGCAAAAAATACAAAAGGGCACAATTCACCCCACTTGTGTCTAATAACAAAACTGCATTATACTGAAATTACATTGATCACTTAAATCCAAGCAATTAAGCAACTTCCCTTGGTCTTCGTTCAACTTCCACAAGATTAGATATTTATCAAGTCAAGCATGCGTTTTTCAAAGATAAAAAAATTGTTTGAAATTTGTTTTGTAATTCAATAAATATTAAATATGGATAAGATCTCCACTTCATTCCTAGTTGTGATATTGTGATTATATTTCACGTATGCTATTGTACTATATGAGTCCCACTTGATTAATAATTGTGTGACAAAGAGTAAACTTCAAGAAATAGAAAAAAAAAAAAAAAAGCTAATTCATTTTACTTTTATTATTTCACGAGTATATTGCTATATTTATTTTTCGGTTACTATATCCATTGCACAAATTCGTACGTCTTTATTTATTGTCTGTTAATATTAAAAATAATTTTGATGTTGCATATCCATAAATATAATTTTCTTCGATTTATGCTACATGGATAAGATTTCCTACCTGACACAATTCTGCATCGATGATAATACTCATTTCATAACTTTATTTTGAGTAATCTCTAAGTCAAGTTTCACGGGATTGTACAAAAAATTAATAATTTAAACCCCACATTTTTCTTGAGAAAGGAGAAACCCTTGTCTTTATGAAAATAAGTGGATTATAAAAATCATACTTACAATATATATATATTTGTCCCATGCTTCACGAGTATGTTACTTTTATTAAAATAAATAAATGAAGTAAATATCTTTGATGAATATATTTAAAATGGAAATAATTTTGAATATTCTAAGCTGAAAGAATATATATTTAAATACACCGGCCGTGGAAATTATTCTATTTATTTCCCACCAACATCACCCATATTTTCAACTGTTAGAAGATATCATTATAATCTTTTTCTCTCAAAGTCTTATTATTACTCTCTGCGTTTCATATTAGTTGATCATTTTTCTTTTTACACGCATGTTAAGAAATTATAAATAATAAGATAATTTTACTAAATTATCCCTTAAAAAACTTCTTCAAAATTTTACAAACAAATATGAACACTTTCAAAAATAATTAACTAATTGTAAGGGTAATATAGAAAAAAATTAATTTTCTTGCTTTTAGTAAGGTGAACATCTAATATGAGACTGCTATTTTTAGTAAAATGGCCAACTAATATGAGATCGAGGGAGTATTATTATTATTTGATATTTCACCCAATGTTCAATATTCGTACGCATTAAAACTTCGACTAAATCCAAATCACACACTGCAAGCCCATTCTAGAGGTGGGGCTTCCAACCTCTCAAGTCTTTATTATCGTTTTGTCATTTTTCATGTTTTTAAAATCTAAAACTTCGACCGACTGAAAGATCATAATTATAAATTGAAAATTATTATGTATTCCAAAGAGTAAGATTTAGTGAAAATATAAGTGACAAACATATGAGATCTTCTTGGTACAAAATCATAATTTTATTTTTATAAAGAAAAGAAATGGGCTAACAAATATTTCAAGTATGGCAACTTGAAGGATAAATATTCATCATAGTAGACAAAATTTGACCATGGACATGTGTTTCCCTTAAAATTAAAAAAAATCGTATTAAATTTGCTATTATTGTAAAAGAACGTTTTGCGTCACTCGATTCATTGTAGAGCACAATTACTAACTTAGCTTAGCGGTATTAATAATAATAATAACAATAAATATATGCATTTCATTCTCTGATTGGCCAGTATTAAAATTAATTTAGTTTTAAGACGTGTATTATAATATTTTTGTTGAATCACTATTTGATACTTGAGGCAACTGTTAAGACGTGCCATGTACTTCTGAGATTAATTTAAGAAACATGTAAAATTTCTTCATTACATAATTCGATGAACCATCTTAAATTTTATGTTCAATTACTAAAAGGTATATGTTCATGTATCAATCAAGTAAATTTCCTCTTAAAACATTTGAAAGACGCTAACTACCTACAATATAATTGACACCATAATTTATTTGTTTCTTTTAATTTGGTGTGGAAGTGTCATAAGATATTTATAAAAATCAAGAGAGAGAGATTGACATTGTGCCCATATGTATCCTGTGATCAAATTAATTTGGCCAAGTGAAAATTAGGTCCCTTGTAGTACTGTTAGCTAGCTTGGAAAGTACTCTATTATTGTGAGGTTTATTGTTTGCCAATAAAACCTGTGAAATTTGGTGGGTACCAACCTATGACAAAAATGAATGCAAAATTTTTAATTAATTATTAGTGCTTGGATGAGATCCTTGCACTTGGCTAGCTCTTGTTCATCCAATAAAGTATTTTTTTAATTAGAAATGTATTTTACTAAATTAATTTTATTAATGATATTTTGGAATTTTAAATTTGATTATTACTATTTTATGAAGTTATTTAATACTAAGGGTAATATGGGGAGAAGGGGGGGGGGGTAATAAAACTCTCTTAATTTGCTAAAATGGACAAGTAAAATAAAACGAAGGGAGTATTTCAAATTAAATTTCAATTGGCAGATCTAAGAGAAGTCTACTGAAATTAATAGGAAATCCCTTTAATCTAATATAAATAAACTATTTAACACCTTTTTATAGTCCAAAATACATGATTTTTTTAAAGTTAATTATTTTATTATTATTATTTTCAAAATTATCCTTTCTTAAACTAGGATTTCCAATTGCTCTAAATTCAAAATAATACTATCTCTAATTTTTTTAAAATAGAATTTAGAATCAAATGAAAGAATAACATTAGATTGACAAATTGCCTTTTTGATTAATATCTTTAAATATCTAACACCCTAGCAACTTAGGAGTTCGAGATAATAAATTCCTTTATTATTTAAATAAATAATTGAAATTTGTGATTGGGTCCTTGGCTCCAGTAGATTTTGAGTAGAGATAATGACTTGGCAGAAAATAATTGTAGTTTGACCTTGTTGGCCACTTGTTAAATGTCTTTACTCAAAGGAGATGGGCTGATGATTTTAAACATGTCAAATATATGTCTTTTTACAACTTCTTTTGTTATAATTACAGGGAGCACAATTAATATACCACACGACTTTACCAAATTATGACACCACCGATACATATATATTCAACACTTAGGGGTCGTTGGATTTGAATACAAGTTATGATGAAATAAGTTATGCTAAGATAAGTTATGATGAGATAGTTATGTTGATATTATTTCTTATTGACTGTTTGATTTATTGTATTCAAAATCATATGTATTGCATAAATTCTAAGAATAAGTTGTTTGTTTACAAAAATACTCTTCATTTTATTTAGTTTTTTAAATTTTCTTTGCAAGCTTTAGTTATGATCATTCTTAAAAATAAAATTTTCAACTTATTTTAGCTTAAATATTTTTGTGTGTGCAATCCCATGATTGTATTGTGTGTATTTAAAAATAAAACTTTGTCATGACTTAAAAATTGACGTGATGACACTTGCCTATTCCAACCAAGACAAGTCAGGCCCAACCCAATGAAAACGAAAGAAAAGCAGAAAGAAATAATGCAAGAACAAGACAAAGGCGGAAAACTTATTCATTCTAAACAACACCCTAAAATATGGTTGTCACGTGTACAAACCACTAAAGTAAAAACAGAAGTCGAAAGATAAATACAAATCTCAAATGTCTATGTTTCTCAAATAGAACAAAGAATAAATAAAGGAAAAGGAAGGCTCGCCGAGATGACAAGCAGCTACCTCTCAAGTCCTTCCACGAGCCTCGAAGTCAGAAGAAGAAGGAGAAGATCACACGGGTCCAGGCTCAGAACCTACACAGATGTAGAAGCAAAGAGTGAGTACCACCAACACGGTACCAGCAAGCAACCTAATAAACTAGGCAACCTAGCTAAATCAAATACTCCTATCCATCCCAGTCGAACCTCCACAAACTACAACCTGCACAGAAATCAGTCCAACCTAACAGTTCTACAATAAACATGTCTCAAGGCTCCAATCATTGACCAAAAAGTCACATTTCAACAATCGACAAGTATCAAATCATTTACTCTCAAGTATTAAGCATTTCAATCACAAATATCAACTTGTTCAATTCACAGTTCAAATAAACCAATTGATCAACACGTCAATTAGCTCAATCATATGCATCAAATAAGTCAAACATATGCACTAGCCGGAACCATTTCCCTTCCACTTTCACATTAAATCACTTGCTGGAACCATTTTCCTTCGACATTTATATCACTAGCTGGAACCATTTCCCTTCGCCTTTCATCACAAATAGCATTTGCCGGAATCATTTTCCTTCGGCATTTAGATCACTAGCCGGAACCATTTCCCTTCGACTTTTATCACAAAATATCACTTGCCGCAACCATTTCCCTTCGGCATTTCTATCACTAGCCAGAACTATTTCCCTTCGGCTTTTATTAAGTGTCTCATCATGGTGTTCAACAATCAATGCACACAAGCAATATAACACCACACACAGAGACAACAATTCATATCACACAAGTCCACTTTCATGCATTCAAGCAATTCACCAATCAATCAAGTACGGGTCACAGTAAGGCAATTCACAATTTATCATTATCATCAAAAAGCCTTTTGATTTTTCTCCTTTTTGTTGGTTTACATTAATTAAGTGGAACAAATAATCCTTCACCTCATTCCCGATTACTCCCTAACACATAGGCAATGAAGAGAAGTAAACAATTCAACCAAATTACAAAGTTTAAGAGATCACTTGCCTTAAAGCAACCAATAGTCAATTCGAAGCTTGAGTTTTCCCTTTCGGACTCACTTCCAATGCCACACAATCTATAACAATCAAGTATTCACAATCACCCATCGGAAACAACAATACCCACATCAATTATTTAGAGAAATGGGTCAATCATCTCAAAACTCAATTTCAAAAAGAAGGTTTGAATCCGAAAATCAATGCTTGAAAATGATGTTTAAGGCTTTAGGAACTCATTAGAAGAAACCAATTCGAAAAAGGATTGAAAACCTCTTCAAAATCACCATTTTAGATCAAAACTCAAGTTCTTGCAAAACCTTGCCATTTTCCAAATCAAATTCCAAATATGGATGTTAGAATTCATAAATAATCAAAGGGAAATGAAATTTTAGGATCACAAAAGCTTACCCAAAAGATTTTGCACAAGAAATCTCTTCAAAAATTGCCTCCAAGGGTTTTCCAAGTTCAAAATGAAAAATGGGCTAAAATCCTGAAATTATAGGTCAAAAACCCCCCTCTGATATCGCAAAAGTGACCTTAGGTTCGCAAAAGAGAACCCCACACAAATTCTCGGGCCTCGCTTTCGCGATCAGACCTTCGCAAACGCGAAGGTCGCTTAAGCGAAGGTTCTTCGCAAAAGCGAGCCAGCTCTTGCGAAAGCGAAGTGTACCAGAACACAGACATCAAAAAATTAGTGAACACTCAAAATATCATAAGGTTTTTAGGGATTCATTCAAAACTTCGTACACACAAACTAGATATGCAAACCAATTATACTCGATGTTCCGGACTCAATGGAACCGTCAAAATACGAATCTGAGGTCTCCTCGACCCAACATCCATGAAAACCACAAGAAACTAATAAACGCCTAAAAGATCAAAATAAGCTCGGGACCTCTCAAAAAATCAGCCAAGACCACTCCTAGGCCTAAAATCATCCCTCGAATCCAATGAAAACTCTCAAAATTCTGATTCGAGCATCCAAAATCCGAATGAAACCAAAAACCACTTATTGGCAAACTTAAGCCTTTTAAACTCAAAACTTACCAAAATTTCCACTTTTTACACAAGGCTTGGGACCAACTTCCAAAACTCAATCAAGAATAACTCAGGCCAAAAGTCGGGAGGGGTAAAATGGTAATTTCATGAAATTACCAAAAATGAACAACCGGGTCATTAAATTATCCATCACTAAAAACCATGTTCATTCCTCGAATATAAAGCAAAGAAAGTACCTGAAGCCTCGAAGAGATGAGGATATCTGGCACGCATATCTGACTCTGACTCCCAAGTCGCCTCACCAACTGAACCGTGCTTTCATTGCACCTTCATTAAAGCAATCTGCTTGGTCCTAAGCTTTCAGATATGCCTATCAAAGATGGCTATAAGCTCCTCCTCAAAACATAAGTCTGGACCCAACTCAAGTGAATCAAGGAAAAGTACATGGGACACATCCGACACGTACTTCCAAAGCATGGAGATATGAAACACATGATGAACAACTGAAAAGCTAGGTGGTAAGACCAACTTATAAGCCACTTCTCTCACTAGGCTCAAAACCTCAAAAGGTCAAATGAATCTAGGGCTAAGCTTTCTCTTTTTGCCGAACCTCATTACACCCTTCATGGGTGACACTCGAAGCCAAACATGATCACCCTCCATAAACACAAGGGCTCGGACTCTCCGATCTGCATAGCTCTTCTATCGACTCTGGACTGTCAACAGTCTTCCTGAATTATACGAACCTACTCCATAGCATCTCTAAGCAGGTCTGGATCCAAGGAGTATATCTCAGCTGAATCAAACCAACCAATCATAGATCTACACCATCTGCCATACAACGCTTCAAAAGGATCCATCTAAATATTAGAATGGTAATTGTTGTTGTAGGCAAACTTTGCTAAGGGCAAATGACGATCCCATCTAGCACCAAATCGATCACACAAGCACGGAGCATATCCTCCAACACCTGGATCGTCTGCTCGGATTGACCATCTGTCTAAGGATGAAAAGTGGTACTCATATCTAACCGAGTACCCAAACCATGCTGCAAAGCCCTCAAGAAATGGGAAATGAATAAGGAACCTCAATCAAAAACAATGGAAACCATAACTCCATGAAGTCGCATAATCTGACTGATATAGAGGTCGGCCAACATCTCTGTCGTATACTTCACCTGAACCGAGATGAAGTGGGCAGACTTGGTCAACCTATCAGCAACCACCAAAATGGAGTCATAACCACTTAGAGTGGTAGGCAAACCCAGAACAAAATCCATAGTGATTTGTTCCCACTTTCAAGTAGGAATAGGTATCATCTGAGATACACCTCCGGGCCGTTGGTGCTCAAACTTGACATGTTGGCAAGTCAAACATCTAGAAATAAAGTCCGCAATATCCCTCTTCATGCCACACCACCAATAATGTTGGCTCAGTTCATGATACATCTTCACCGCTCCCGGATAAATAGAATATCAAGAACAATAGGCCTCCTCAAGAATCAATCTAATCAACTCGCCCGTCTTGGGCACACAAATACTGCCTCCAATCCTCAAAACATCATCAGAATCAAGGACAACCTCCTTGGCTTCCTCTCTCAACACTTTGTCTCGAATGAGACACAACTTCTCATGATCAAAGTGGTGCACTCGAGTCTGCTCAACTAAGGAAGAACGAGCCTCAATGAAAGAAATCAAACCACCCCTCTCCTCAGAAATCTGCAATCGAACAAAAGTGTTGGCTAACCTCTCAACATCTCTAGCCAATGGTCTCTCCTCAACACTGATAGATGCAAGACTCTCCATACTCGAAGTCTTCCTACTCAAAGCATCGGCCACCACATTGGCCTTTCCTAGGTGATATAAGATAGTGATATCGTAATCCTTCAGTAGCTCAAGCCATCTACTCTACCTCAAGTTCATATCCCTCTGACTGAAGATGTACTGAAGACTTCGATGGTTAGTGAAGACGTCACAATGCACCCCATAAAGATAATGTCGACATAGCTTAAGCACAAATATCACAGTTGCCGACTCAAGATCTGGGTAGGGTAGTTCTTTTCATTGGTCTTCAACTGTCTAGAAGCATAGGCAATCACCTTAGCTTTCTGCAACAGAATACCCCCTAACCCAACTCTAGAAGCATCTCAATAAACAGTGAAGTTTACACCTTCCTCATGTAAAGTCAAAATAGGAGCTAAATCCAACAAGGTCTTGAGCTTTATGAAGCTCTCCTCACACTCATCAGACCACTGGAAACTCACACTTTGTCTAGTCAATCTGATAAAAGGAGATGCAATAGTGGAGAGGCTCTAGATAAATCGTCTGTAATAGCTTGCAAGTCCTATAAAACTTCGAATCTTAGTGATTGAAGTAGGTCTGGTCCAACCTCTAACTGCCCCAATCTTAGCTGGATCCACCCTCATACCCTCTTTGGACACCACGTGTCCTAGAAATACAACTGAATCACGCCAAAACTCACACTTCGAGAACTTGGTATAAAGCTTATTTTCCCTCAATCTCTGAAGCACAATCCTCAAATGCCGATCATGATCCTCCTCAGTCTTAGAGTACACCAATATGTCATCAATGAAAACTATCACAAAAGAGTCCAAATAAGGTTAGAACACCCCGTTCATCAACTCCATGAATGTTGCAGGGGCTTTAGTAAAACCAAAAGACATCACAAGAAACTCATCTTGACCATAACGAGTCCTGAAAGCTGTCTTAGGGATATCTAAAACCATAAATTTCAGTTGATGATACCTGAATCTCAAATCAATCTTAGAAAACAGAGATGCACCCTGAAGCTAATCAAACAAATCATCAATACGAGGAAAATGATACTTGTTCTTTACTGTCACCTTGTTCAACTGTCGATAATAAATACACATCCTTATGGATCCATCCTTCTTCCTCACAAACAACATAGGAGCACCCCAAGGAGAAATACTAAAGCGAATGAACCCCTTACTCAACAAATCCTGTAACTGATCCTTCAATTCTTTCAACTCAGCTGGAGCCATACGCTAAGAAGGAATAGAGATGGGCTTGGTGCCCGGCTCCAAGTAGATCACAAAATCAATATCCCTATTCGGAGAAACACTTGGAAGATCACTAGGGAACACGTCTGAAAACTCTCTAACCACGGGCACAGAATCCATGGGAGGTGGATCAATACTAGTATCCCGAATGAAAGACAAATAGGACAAATACCCTCTATCAACTAATCTCTGAGCTCGAATCAAAGAAATAACCTTGCTAGGGTAAGAATCACTAGCACCCATCCACTCAACTCTTGGGACACCTGACATAGCTAAGGTCACAATCTTACCATAACAATACAGAATAGCATGATGCGGAGAGAGCCAATCCATACCCAAAATAACATCAAAGTCTACCATCCCCAAAATGATCAAGTCTATCCAAGTATCATACACATCCAAAGAAACAAGACAGGATCGATGCACTCGATCAAAAATCAACCAAGACCACTCCTAGGTCTAAAATTATCCCCCGAATCCAATAAAACTCTTGGAATTCTGATCCGATCATCCGAAATCCGAATGACACCAAAAACTACTTATAGGCAAACTTAAGCCTTTCAAACTCAAAACTTGCCAAAATCTCCACTTTTTACACAAGGCTTGGGATCAACTTTCAAAACTCAATCAAGAATAACTCGTAACAAAAGTCGGGAGGGGCAAAATGGTAATTTCATAAAAATACCAAAAATGACCAACTAGGTCATTACAAACTTTCTTCTTATTTAGCTTAAAAATAAAAATTTTATTTTAAGTTTATTAAAGTAAAAGATAATTTATTATTTATTTCACTTCATTTAAGCACATATCACTCTTAATGTTAAAAAGGGAGGTTTTTTCGTAGCCAATCTCTCCAAGCTCCTTTTTTCTTCTTTTATAAGTATGTTTTAAAAATAAATGTGAGTCTAAAGTCGTGAACGACAAAATCAATATTTATGGAACAACTATAATAGATCAACTTCACCCAATATTGATTCAAAATTCTGAGTTGAGCTCGTCGTACCGGGCTTGCCTAGTACGGGTTACCTCTCTTATGTGGTTGACGAGCTATTGCATAGGAGCTGGGGTTTTATCCTGTGCGCACTCAAAGAATCGCGGTTGCGAATTTCTCGTCTTAAAAAAATAATATATATATATATAATTTTGTAAATCTTACATTTTAAATAAAATTGATATTATAAAATTTATTGTTGGTTTTTCTACAACGGAAGCAATACTTTGCAAACCCAAAGTGAACCAGCGAAGCACAAGCTGCGTATGGAGCTTATGATCTTTTTGTTACTTAGACCTTGGTGATATTCGGTGTAGCACATTTGACCTTAAATCAAATCAAATAAATAATTTTAACCCAGCTATTGACAAAAAAGGGGGGAATGACACTAAGCTACATGCATGGAAAGGGAAACTATTGTCCTATGGGGAAGAGCAGTGCTAATAAAGCATGTACTACAAAGTATTCCAATACATTGCTTATTAGTAATGAATCCTCTTATGAATGTCATAAATACAATCCAAAGGATAATGGTACAATTTTTCTGGAGCAGTGCTATAGGAGGCAAAGGCAGCCACTGAACAAGGTGAAGTAATCTTTGTTTACCAGAGGCATAAGGAGGACTAGGGTTAAGATTGTTACAAGATGTTTAAATGATCATTTTCTGTAAATTATGATGGAACTTCAGAACTCAATCAATAGTGTGGAATATGTTCATGTGCAATAAATACTATAAGAAAGAGAATCAAAATGTGGTATTATGGAAGGTAGAATACAGTGGATCACAAGATGTTGCAGGCAAAGGAGCTAATAGAACACCAAATTTGGTGGCAAATAAAAAAGGGAGATGCACAGCTTTGGTATGATAACTGGACAGGATTGGGGGACTAGTACTCATTGAGTGAAAAAAGTTATGAATGGAATTGTAGATACCAAAAAGTGAAAGACATAATAAGAAATGGGGAGTGGAATCACCAACTCATAAATGAGATGGTTCCAGAAGAAGTGGCAACTTACATCAGGGACAAAATCAGACCCCCAAGAGAATGAGAGGAGGAATATACACCAAGGTGGATGTTAGGATCGGATGGAAAATTTACAGTGAGATCGGCATGGCAGTACATTAGGCAAAAGGAGCAACCTAAAAAAATTCTGAAATATATCTGGGTAAAAAGATTGCCTTTCAAAATGACCTTTCTCATATGGAGTCTATGAAAGTTCTTGATACTAGTGGATGACAGAATCAAGAGATGAGGGGTCGTAGGACCATCAAGATGTTGGTGCTGCACCACTCCAGCACAAAAGACTATGTCACACATATTCAGGAAATCAATAATTGCTATTAGGACTTGGTCTTATTTTTCTTCTTTTGCAGGTTTTAATATACTAAATCTAAACTTGAGGAAAACTATCATGATGTGGTGGGACAGTGAAGTCAAGCAAGGAATGAAGGCATACTACCTAGCCATCCCAAGTATCATTGTATGGGAGCTGTGGAGAGAAGGAGGAATAGTATGAAGCATGAGGGTAAAGAGGTATCGTGTCACAATTCAAAGTACACCCTAGACATGACATGATGAATAGGATCTCGAGAGGCCCTAAATAAGTCACTTGACATAAGCAAGACGTAAAAGAAATACAACAAGAGAGAATAGATAATAAAGGTCTCATATTATAAGAAATCTGAACATAAGTGCGAAAGACTAAACTGTATCTGACATAGCCTTTCTAACATCATAAGAGTGGTTGGAACGTAACTTATACACCAAGTACAAGCCTAAAATTGAAAAAAGACAACTAAAATATCAAAGGTATGGTCCTCAGAGCATGAGGACTCACCAATCCACGATTAAACTGAGCAATCCCGATCTAAGCATGTCTGGGAGGAGAAGCGCCGGACCATATATTTGAAACAATACATGCACAAGTATGCATTAGTACATAAAATGTACTAAGTATCAAAAAATGCATAGAAACATAGGCATGATCAAATGGGAACTTTAAACATTATATGCATGACCAAGTTAAAACATAGTAAAATTTTTTAAAAGAATTCATGAATCGTACACATGGTCAATGCATACTTCAAATATTTGAGAAACTTTCATAAAATCTTTGAGGGTAACATAGTTCATTTTATGGTATATTTACCATTAACTGACATAGATCATGAAAGCTATAACATGGAATCTGTTATTTTTTTCACACCAAAAAGAGATTGTCTTACTTGCCAAAGTAAGGACCATATATATCAGTTTAGGTGGATCCACTAGCTATGTCTTTCTAAGATAAATCCTACGGAGGCACGTAGTTAGGGACAATGGAATTGCTTCTAAAGACCAAACCTCTACTAGCAGTAGAGTCTCCATTTTAAAGTCCTCTCGGTGCTAAGTAAAATTCCAATGGCATAGACAAAATCATAATCATATCATAGTCAAAATATTTGAAAAGGCACAATTAAGACTACCAATCCAATCATAATCCATCATAGAGTAGCTCCTTTCAAATCACGATTTCATAAACATCTTCATAATAGACACTTACCTTTCTAAGCATCTAAATCATGATTTCATTCATATGAGAGAAAACGTTTCACAAATCATTGATACTCACCTTAAAGCATCCATAGTTCATAAATCATCCTTTTCGTAAAACATGCATAACTTTCATAATCATATCAAAATTCATATTCATAATTTCATACACTTTGTTCATAAGTTCATAGCCAAAATCAAGTAAAAGCATGGGTCCATATGAAATCAATTGAAAGCCATGTAATTAAATCAAATCATGCATAATAAGATTGAAAATAGACAATTGAATCATAATCAATAAGACCCATGGAGATTTGCATGAAACCCTAATGAAATTGGGTGAAATCAATTTAGGAATTTGAGATTCTTTTGGGACCCAGTGGATGAAAGGGATCCATTGGTGAATTCCTACATACCTTGATATCAAAGCCCTAAGCAAAGCAATGGAAGAAAGATCATGAAGCTTGAAACCCTAACTTCAACCATGAGAGCTTGAGAGAGAATTTGGAGAAGAAGACTAGAGAGATTTTATGAGTTTGAGAGAATGAAAGTGAATGAGTTAGGTTTTTGAAGAGTAAATTCAGTTATAGTGGTAGTTATAGGTCCAAAACGACATAGTTTAGGGGTTAGTTGGGTAGAAAAAGACCAAAATACCCTTAATTAAAATTATCGAACTGGTTCTACGGTTTGGACCTATGGTCCGTAATACTTTCTACGAACCGCACTCGTCAATCATAGAACTAACTTAAGAAATTCAAAATCCATCCAACTTCTAACGCGATCATTCTACGAGCCATTATCTGGTCTACGGTTCGTAGACCTTACCCATAGTCATAAGTTACCAAAAATCCCTCAAGTTTAAAACACCATTTCACGATTAAACTATGCGACTCGTAGAGAAGATCACGACCTGTAGGTCCTACCCCTAGATCACAAGTCCATCAATTTCACCAAGTGTAGAACCCTCCTACGGATACCATTTACAGTCCGTCATCCACTCTACGAACCGTCCTATCAATTTGTAGGTCATACATTAGAGACTCAAAATTTTCCAAAACTCAACCCAAGCTTTATGATTTCCATCTGCGACTCGTAGAACTTCCTACCGTCCGTTAATAGGACTCGTAGCTCACTACTTCAGTGTCAAAACTGAACTTTTCCTTTTTAATTTGACTTTTCAATTTTCTAGGTGTTACAATATCTTCCCCCTAGGAACATTCATCTTCGAATAGGACTAAGGCTAGCATTAATATAGTTGGAGAGAAACTAACAACCCAACATGAATGCAAATCTCATCATAATGCACATAACACTGGAGAAATCACCCCAAGCTAAAACATAAGACAAAAATCAAATTTTTCATGAACATGCATGCATATTGAAACATGAGAATGACTAAAATACATGAATCCGAAAGAATGAAATGAACCATAAGGAACTAATACCTCAAGTTAGAGTAGAAGCAGAGGGAAAGAGATGATGATACTTGGACATCATATCAGATTTGGCCTCGAAAGTAGCACCCTAAAGTCTTGTAGCCTCTTGTAGAAAAGTACAAATGTCTCTTTACCATTCTGCAGGACTCTACTAGACTTGTTTTGCTATGACGAGATCAACGAATCTAGGGCTATGATACCAAGTTTGTCACGATTCAGACCGTCGTGAGTGTCACCCACACTAAACCACATGATGGAAGAACTAACAACTAACCCAAACTAAATCCAACATATCATTTATAACACAAGTCCATCATGATAAATAGAAAACTTAGACAACCAAAGAATTGAGTTCCCATAAACTCAATCCAATAGTTAAAACAATTTAGACAACTAAAGAATTGAGCCCCCATAAACTCAACTCAATAGTCAAAACAAATATGTGGAAATAAAATTCCAAAGAACTAAAGTCATGGTACCAAAATTCTAATGTCTAAAATAAATAAGGGGATTCAACCCCGAAGCTTAAGCAATAAACCAATAGTCTAAGAATATCTTAGTCAGAAAAAATGGACAAGAAAAGCATAGGAATTCACGGAAGCCGAGAAGAATATCTCACCCTTGAATTCGAAGTCAGGTGTCTCTTAACTGAGGTCTTGAATCAGTCGCTGGAAGATGTCCTATACTTAACAAGGAAAGAACAAGTTCAATATCAGTAAACAAATCACAGTGTACTGGTAGGATTACACGGTCAGTCCAAGACATGAATGTAAGCAATTTACCACATTACAGTAACATAGAACAACACATAACAAATATCTATTCAATAAATATCTGGATACATGTCCCACATGATCACAAATGCAAATATCCAATCCTCTCATGGAACCATAAACACATACATGGTCCTCTCACGGAATCTAAACTCAATCTGTTAGTGTACCAATGTGATACCTAAGCCATCTTTAGTTAGTTTACTAGCGCGTTACCCGAGTCAACTATATATGGATATCTCTGTATGAGGCATGGTATCCGAGTCAACTATTAGTATATACAAGGCATGGTACCCGAGCCAACCATTAATATATACCAGGTGCGGTATCTAAGCCAACCATGTGGATATCATGTACCAAACGTGGTACCCAAGCCAACCATCACACACAGAATATCATGCACGATCACAAACATTATGAACAATAACACTTGAAACCACAAGTCAAATAACCAGTTCATTGCATGAGATTATCAAAATAATGTCATTTCATATGTCTTCCTATGTGTTCCCATGCATTGTACAATGATACTATAAAGCAGTAGACATGTATACATACATAAATCGAAAAATATACAACCATCACCTGCCTCGAATCAAGCCTCTTGAAACTCTAAAGAACCCGAGTTTTCCCTTTTAGAAGTGCCTTGACTTGTTCTTTGTCTAAAACAATAAATAAATGCAATAATCAATCGACAATGGCCTATTAATACTTAGATTATGACCAAATCCTAACCCTCATGCCAATTCATGATCATCCCCTCTAACTTAGGACTTTTCCCACTATGAAATCATGCCCACAAAACCCTCCCCTAAGAGTAATATCTTAGATTCTAGGGCTTAAGAATCAATTTACAAGGTTGGGGAGTAAAAATCTTATCTTTACCGACGAATTCTGTGGGAAATTGAGTGCAAACGATCTTAAATCGTCCCTCACAAGTCCAAGAATAAAAGTGCAGAAAATAGGAGGTTTTGGGGTTGTTTCTACATAAAATATCGTTTCGTCCCGCTATAACGGTCTGTATATGCCTGTTGTAGCGAACGCCTCCTACTATAGCAGAATAGGCGATCTTCAGAGACTCAAAAGTCCCTGAAAATCCCAATTTTCACAACATACATCTTTCTCTTGACGTCCCGAACTATTTCTTTCATGCCGAATTCGATTCCGTCAAGCCCTACGGGTTCCTTAATGTCTTGGCTACAAGAATATATCAACCAACCCTCGACATTACACCCCACTCATTCTCTAATGGCTTTAGACCACACCTAGATTTCGTCTTAGGCTGGCTAAGCCAAAAAAAATTATGTCACTACCCGAAAAGTTTTCTGACACATATTTTTTCACTATTGGCCTACTCATAACGATCGAGACAAATCAATACACCAATTTTGATGGAAGATTAGTTTTATTTGAAGATAAGGCCAAAAATAATTGTTTTCAAGTCTTAGTCCTTTTTTTTTCTTTCTAAAATGATCAAAAAGCATGTCTGATAAATTTCTACATTACAACAAGATATGCTTACCCTTTATATCAAGTGAAAGTCAATGGAGAGAATAAAATGTTTTATTTATATGGATATCCACTAAATATAATCTCCCCATTTATATTCTATATTTTTTATAACCTCAAATTCTTAATGATATGTCTCCCATTTTCTCTGTAATTTTTCCATTAATATATATACGTTTATGACTATTTTTTATATACATTTTAGTAACACTATAAACAGGAATCTTACGTATTATGTTGGATAAACTTTAAAAATATATATATCTTATATTATTCATTTTTATCTTATATTATATTCTTTTACTTCATCCTATATGGTTGTGAGCTTAATAATTTTTATGATAATTGTTAACAATAATAAAAGTGGTATGAGCACTTGCTAATAATTGCAGACAGAATAAGAGGGTCAGAAGTCAGAAGCCTTTTTTGTCCACTTTTGACTCCCCGACACTTTTCTAATTTTAATTCTTCTTGGTTTTTAATTTAATCAATATTTATTTTATTTGAAAAACAACAGAAGGTGCATAAAAAATTTAATAAAAGAAAATGACCAATGGAAAGTGTGAAAGAAGGAATTTTCATATAATTTCTGATGAATAAACACGGAATATTGGGATGTGTATAATACCATCTCTTTCAACTTTTGACATAAATTTAAAATATAAATTTGACGGATATTTTGAATGATCTTTTTTATTTTAATTCAAATTAAAAATTATAAGTTCAGTTAAATTTACGAAATTTTGTGTAAATTTATTTACCTCTACATGAATCGCATGATATGCCACCCTTTTCATCTGAGCTAATAGGGGTTACTTCATTTTATTTTGAATCAGGTTCTTTGACTCAGCAAGAGCAATATAGACAGTAAAAACTTAAAGTAAAGAACACAAGAGAGTTTTACGTGGAAACCCCCTTACTCAAGGAAGGTGAAAATCATGATCTGTCTCACAAAATTTCAACACAACTCCATTTCACTTCGAAGAGCCAAAATTCAAATTACAAACTCTTGCAATCTAAGTGTTAAACTCTTAATCCCTTCTCTTGTAAGACTAAGCGCTATCTTTATTGTCTACTACATCAACTACTCAGCCGATATAGAGTTTAAAACCCCGACATAGCTAATTCTAGCTACAACTAAGATTCAATAACGAATACAACTTGTGATGATCTGATTCCTTTATAACATAGGAATAGAACTTACAATGAATAAGCACGTGATAATATTCTCAAATAACAACAAAAGACGTAAGATAACTCTATCAAGTCCCTTGCTAAATGTGAGAAATATTTCTCGAAAGAATGGCTTTTCCTGTGTGATTCTTCTAGAATGCAAAAATTAAGGTTATGTCAATTATGAAGAGACTATTATAAGATAGACAAAAATCTTGGAGCAATGCCATTGGCTGAGAGTACTGCTGCTTTGAAGACGCGCACCAACTGTTGGAAAAAATACTACAATATTGATGTTGGACTAGAATTTAAAAGTAGTAAATAACTTATTACAAACACTGTGTCGTGGCAAGCCACTGCCTTGAAAGTGTCACGACCCAATTTCTCAAGTCATGATGGCGCCTACCAACCCACTAGTAGGCGAGCCAAAATCCTATCCCGGAACTAAACAGTAACGGGACTAAGGGTGGAAAGTAATCCATAACCAAGCGGAAGCATACAATAAGAGTAATCACGAAAGTTGGAACGAACCAGACTAAATATATACAACACCTCCCAAAACCTGAAAGTCACAAGTACAGAACTACTAAAAAGAGTACAAGTCCCGAAAGTGGACCAATGAAACAACTGTCTCGAAAACAAAAGACAAGCCAAAATATATAAACAGAAGGAAACTGGTGATCCCAAAATGCCAAGTGCTCACCCTAGTCTCCCGAACTGACAGCTCCCGGCCCGATCTCAACGCTGATAACTGGTGCTCGGACCTGCATCACGAAAACAGATGCAGAATGTAGTATGAGTACCAAAACAAGTACTTAGTAGGCATCATAGGCCGACTGAGCAAGAAGGGTAAAAACAGGCAGACAAGATAGAATCAGCACAAACAGAGGTCAACAGAACCAGAAATGGAAAAACTGAAAGGAAGCACAAAGAAATAACTAAAATAAACCCAGTTGAGCCCCCCATAAGACCCGTTGGGCATACTCATGCGCAAGTTTAAATAAAACCTTGACGGACCCCCAAAAGTCCGATAGGTACACAGAAGAGTTATTCTACATAAACGAAGGAATAACCAACTCCAGAACAACACCAGGGCCCCACCCAATCATTACCATCAGAGGCCCGCTCAGTCATATACATCAGAGCCCAACTCAGTCATAAATATTAGAGCCCAGCTCAGTCATAAATATCAGAGCCCAGCTTAGTCATAAATATCAGAGCCCAGCTCAGTCATAGATATCAGAGCCCAGCAGCTCAGTCATCAGTCACGAGCTGGAAATGCCGGACTCTAACAGGGAAACCTCAGTCTCGGACCGGCACAAACAACCCACACTCGACAGTCTAACGCTGGAAATACTGGTTCCACCGGATACGTCGATCGCGTAGCTGGGACTAGTAGCCTATGCTCCACGAACTTGCACTGGAAATAACGGGCTGCAATCGTGTAACATCAACTGCGGACCGGAGCGGGTATCCTACCCCCATCAGCCTAGCGCTGGAAATCCTGAGTGATAACCAAGTAACGTCAGCCGCGTACTGGAGCCAACCGTCACGAATTGGATAAACCACAACAACAATGCACCAAGAGACTAAACATCATGGGCCGCCCCCCCCCCCACATATATACCAACCGAAGGCTCCTAGCCCAACACAATCCAGCCGACAATCGGCGCAACAATGGCATCTTCCGGCAGCATCCCAAGAATCGCAGCGATAAGGGGAAAAGAATCGGAAGGTCTGAAAGCCGCGAAAACGCCTATACTAAGGCTCATAATCTGACCCAAGTCTGCTATATCAGTCTACAAGGATCTAGTCCATCCGAAACGACGTCGGATACATACTCAAGTCAACCAGGTACATGGGACTATGTCAATAATATCACAGCCTATTCTAAGGCAGAATCACAATAATCAGTCAATCATCAAACAGATTCACCCGGACCCACTCATGCAACATCAGATAACCAACAACAGATACCCCACATCATACATATCAGCAAATCAAATCAACAGCCCAACCTATAGCATGATACTAGCTCATAACAACCCAACAATCAACTCTAAACTGAGGAAATCGGGGAACAAGGGAAACAATACTAACTAACCACCCCAGATTCACAAATATCAACCAGTATTTACACAATCAGGCTCAGTCTAGAAAGAAGGGAAGTCGTAACCTACCAAAAAGCCGATCACGCGCGCTCCAAGTCACACAATTGGAGATTTCCCCTTCCGAACGGCCTCAGACTGCTGCCACGCTACCAAAAAAAGAATCACAGCGTCAATACGATCGTTTAGACACCAAAATCAACAAATTCGGAGACAGACGAATTTTTGGGTCAAAATCGGGCAAAGTGGGACCCGCTCCAGATTTTCCGTAATTGACTCTTTCAAAAGGTCCCAAATCTTTCCCCCAACACTAATCCCAAATTAGATCGCTCAGTAGGGGTTGGATCCGTTCCTAACAACCAACAACAACAATTTACAAAACTTAAAAAAAAAGGCCAAATAGAGACTTACCCTCGATTTCTCATTCTTGTCATATTGATGCTGGACTAGAATTTAAAAGTAGTAATTACCCACGAAGCCAAAGAAAACCCGAAAACGTGGGACTTCGAATCACCCAAAACGAAGCTCTAGAACTCGAGATATCGAAGTTTAAAATGAAGAAGAAATCATAACTTGATGGCAGCAGCTTCGAGCTGAATTTCGCCTCAAACGAGGGTCCACCAACACAATCCGATCACTCCACCATGTAGCCACAATCTCCTCGATCATATAGGACTTTGAATCACTCAAATCGGAGCTCGGATGAGGGAGAAATCGCCATTTGAAAATGAGGGTTGAAAGCTGAAATTTTTTGGGTTATAAAACCCGAAACTGGTCGCTAAAGACCATTTCTGGTCGCTAAAATTCTAAATTCTGGTTGCTAAAGGTCTGCACCAGCAACCAACTTTTTTTCTATTTTTCAAAGTCTCCGAACGGACCCTCGGAATTTGTTCGGGACCCGATGAAAATAAACCAGATATGCTACCCCACTATATTCGACATTCCGGACTCAATGGCGCAGTCGGAATTTCCATATGAGGTCGTTTCGACAAAAAGTGGGTCCCACACCCATTATGCAGTTTTGCCAATTTCTACCGAAGGCCTCAAAATTAGATCGGAAGCTCCCAGAGATTCTGGAAAGGTAGTTCTAGACCAAACTCGGCATTCCTGAACTAACCGCTTTGTCGGAATTTTCATTCGAGTGCGTTTACCAAGAATGTTGACCGAAGTCAACCTTAAGCCAAATTTCAAAGACTAAAGAGCTATCTGGCCCCAAAATCACACCGGAAACCCCGGGACTCAGTCGAACCACGCTTCTAGCCTAATTTGGCCGCTCCGGAGCTGATGGAATTGTCAGAATTCTCATCTGAGGTCATTTATCTGAAGTTATGACCGAAATCAACTTTTCAAGGTTCAAAAGTTCCAAAATAGGAAAACAGGCATAAAACCCAAACGAATGACCAGGCGACCGAACAATCACTGCCAGCAAGTCATAAATGACTTGGGATCGCTACAGGAACGCTCTAAACGATAAAAAGAAGGCATTAACACAGAAATGACCTGGAGGGTCATTACAGAAAGCGATTTCGGCCCGACTCTAGTGCAAATCGTTTTAGCCGGTCGCTCCCCAAAGTTCCACAGTTACTCTCAAACACGTGCACTCGTGGTTGAAAGTTTGGAGGTTACCCAAAACCAATTGCCCAAAAATATTCTAAGAATAAGCTAAGAAGAAAGGAGAAAAAGTTTCTCTTCTTTCTTTTTTTGTTGGTGTTATAGTATTCACAAAAGGTCATGCTTATATAGATATTTCAAGAGGAGTTTCAAAGTGAAGAGTTAATTTGTATAACGCATTGTGAATGTTCATGGCATTAAAAGCCATTACATCACATTCTACAGAAACTCATATTTTGTTTTGGAACAGAAATGTTATTCTCTTTGTAACGTAATTTACTTTGTGTTCTTTGCATTACACAAATGAATAAAGGTAGAATTAATATCACAATCCCCCACTAATGCAAAGATAAAGAGTAAGAACAAATTTTGGACAAAAGGAAGGAGCATGTACTTAAGTGTCAATATCTTTCGATTTGAATTAACACGTAGTGATATGAGGCAACAATTTAATATCCACAAAGTGAAGTACTCTTGAACTGAGTGGATATAAATTGAGACCCCCCATAACACATACCATATCCTTAAATTTAAGCTACTTCCGCGATACAGACAAAGTGTTTTTAAGGTCATGCACACACACCTTGGGTCTTATGAGTGCTCTAGAAAGACGACCCAAGTCTTTCATAAAAGGCGACCACACCTTTACACTCACGTAGGTGATTCCATCAAGTCTATCTCAAATAGACCACCTTCAGGCTATATAATCATTAAAGAGAAAAATAAGCTCAACCTTATAAAACACTGCCTCACGCCATAGGGATAGAAAATGTGGTGTATATTGAGGCCTAATGGGTCCACCACACTACCTTAATCAATGAGCTTTAGGCCCATCCCCCTCGACATTTGAAGGATTATTTTTCTTGTCAAGCCCTTGGTCATAGGATCCGCCAAATTTCTTTCGGACCTTACATATTCCAAGGAAATAACACCCACTTTCAACAACTGTTTAACTGCACCATGTCTGACGCGAATATGCCTCTTTTTTCCATTGTACACACTATTTTTGACAATTCCAATTGCTGCTTGTGAGTCACAATGAAGAGAGACTAATGAAGCTTGTCTTCCCCATAATGGCATATCCGCCAAAAGATTTCTCAGGCACTCAGCTTCTTGCCCTGTCAACTCGAGAGCAATAAATTCAGATTCCATGGTAGAACGTTCTATACAAGTCTGTTTGGAAGACTTCCACGAAATAGCACCTGCGCCCAAAGTAAACACATAGCCACTAATGGAGCTAACTTTATCATTGTCAGTTACCCAGTTTGCATCACAAAACCCTTCTAAAACAGTAGAAAATTTATTAAAATGCAAACACCAATTCATAGTACCTCTCAAACACCTTAGCAAACGATGAAGAGCATTCCAATGTTCACTACTGGGATTATGAGTATATCTACTCAATCTACTGTAATACCTCGGATTCGAAAGGGTGGAAATTTTTTTGATTTCTGGGTTGGTGCCAATAACCACGGAGGCCACTTACGGACCGTAGGTTGACTTATAGGCCGTAGGTGGGAAGTGTGGGTGGCAGGTTAATGATCTTAAATTGTCAAGTTGCAGAACCTCAACGACGGCTTGCCAGGACGGCCTGTCGATCTTGGTACGAGCCGTAGGTGGGGACCCGTCATTGCAGGGTCCAAGTTAACAGTCTCTGAATCTATCTACGGTAGGACATGATGGTCCATAGGTTAACTTATGGAACGTAGGTCCAACCGTAGATAGGGGTTCGCCAGTTATTTTTAAAGGGCTTTTGGTCTTTTCACCCAATGACTTATTTATCAACTAAGGTCGGTTCCTTACTATTCCTAACACTATATAAGCCCTTTTAATCCTAAAATCTACCCTTCCAAACCCCTTTACAAGTTTCCCCAACTCTCCTCTCTCAAATATTTCTCTCTCTAGAAGTTAGAAGAAGAAGAAGAGGAGGGCAAGCAAGGGTTCAAGAAATCAAGCTTTTCTTCATCAATTGCTTAAGGAATTTGAACTCTAAGGTATGATAGTCTTCCTCTATGGAGTTCTTTCTTCCATAGAGTCCCTAAATTCTTCAATTTTCAAGTTAGAAATCCTCCATTGATGCTAGGGTTTTCTTCTATGTCATGGGTTCCTTGCAATGTTGACTTAATTGATTGTTTTATGAACTTTCAAGTATAAATTGAGTTGAATTTCATGAATCAAGATGAATCCCCATTAACCCATGTCAATTCCCCAAATTTTGAAATTTTGGCATGTTGATGGGTTGAACTATAAGGTAATGAATTTTATGAAATCTCTATGAATCCATGTATGAATTATGATTTTTAAACTAAGGTTTTCATCTATCATGTGGGTTCTTTCAATTATGGTCAATTTTCATTGTTTTATGGTTTTCCAAGCATGACCTTGAATTGAATTGCATGTTTTAAGATGAATTCTTAAGAGCCCATGTGAAATTTATGGTTTTCAAGGTATGAGTTATGATGAACTATGCAAAGGTGAAGTTTATGAAATCATGCATGTCTTTTATAAAATTAATGATGATTTAAGGATGCTTTGAGATTGAAGCATCAAAAGTTAATGGTATGTTGATATTGTTGTTGAGTTGTGAAGGGATTTCTCACTTGTAACTTAACCCATGAATGTGAAAGGTTTCCTCACATAAAGAATTCATAACTTGTTGAAAGGCTTTCTCAATTAAAAAATTGAATCAAAGGTTTTAAGGAGCTATTCTAATGACGTAAGCTTGGACTATGTCCATTGAATCTGAAACGTCTATACACATGATTAAGCTTGGATTGGTATTCCTTGATGTACCTTTCCATGGATTAATAACATGATCAAGGACTATTCCGTGGGACATTTACTTAGCACCGAGTGGACAAGGAGCAATTCCCATGTCCCATAAACTATGTACCACCATAGGTATGAAGGTCTAATATAGACACTAGCTAGTGGATCCACGTAAGCTATATGATAAGTAAAGGGTCCTATCTTGGCAAGTAGGATGACCCTATCGGTGTGGGGTTAGACACATGATTCCATGTTGATAACTCACATGGTCTTATATGTCGGTTAAGGTAATTTCCCACAATAATGAACTAAAGTGACTTTAAAGGCTTTCCTCAAGTAATTGAAGTATGTTTGGCTTGCATTGACCTTAAATGATGACTTATGCTTTTCTACTCTTTATATCATGTTTTCACTTGGTCATTGCATGTTTATGAATATGTTCCCTTTTTAGCATGTTTAAATGATGTTGTGCATTGCTATCATACTTAGTACATTCCACGTACTAACACATACTTTTTGCCTACATTATCTCATAATGTAGGGCTTGACTATTATCCATATATTCGTGACTAAAGCTTAGTAGAAGGATTTCAGAAGACTTGGTGAGTCCTCATACATTCGAGGATATAGCCTTGTTGTTCTTACTTTTATGTTCCTTTACTTTGACATTGTATTGGGTTACGTCCCAAACGTTATTTCCCACTCTTATGTTATATTGGCTTTGAGACATTTGATGTAGACTTCCGCTATTTTCTTAAAAGCTTGATATGAAATTGTCTTTTAAACTCTTTAAATTCTATGATCTTGTATTTATGTATGCTAAGTGGCTTGTATGAGGCCTTTCGGGGTCTTGTACGTCATGTCACGTCTAGGGGGTACTTTAGGTTGTGACATCCAACATAAGCTATATCATGCCGAGTATAGTTCATGAGAAACATTACACTCCCAATTATTTTAGCATATTCAGTTTGAGAAATACTAGGTTCTTTATTCTTCCTCAAGTGTATGCTAGGATTATAAGGAGTTCTTACTGGAACTACATTAAAATAATCAAACTTTTTCAACATCTTTTCAATGTAATGAGACTGACACAAAGAGAAACCATTAGTAGTTCTTTTGATTTTAACTCCCAAAATCACATCTGCTTCACCAAGGTCTTTCATTTCAAACTTAGAAGACAAAAAAATTTTAGTCTCATTAATGACATTCACATTAGGGCTAAAGATTAATATGTCATCTACATATAAATATATAATCACACAATCAGACCCTATCACTTTAGAATAAACACAAGTATCATATGAATTTACAATAAAGTCATTATCCACTAATGTGACATTAAACTTTTCATACCACTGTTTAGGTGCCTGTTTTAGTCCATATAAGGACTTCCTCAATTTGCATACTTTATTCTCTTGTCCTGGAACCACAAACCCCTCAGGTTGATTCATATAGATCTCTTCCTTCAAATCACCATTTAGAAATGCTTTTTTGACATCCATTTGATGTACCACTAAATCATGAATAGCGGCTAAAGCAATAAGAATCCTGATAGTCGCTAATTTAGTCACAGGAGAATAATTATCAAAGTAATCAACACCTTTCTTTTGGTTAAAACCCCTAATCACAAGTCTAGCCTTATATTTATCAATTGTACCATCAGGTCTCAATTTCTTCTTAAATATCCACTTGCTACTTATAGGTTTACAACCTTTAGGTAAATCATACAAGTCCCAAGTGTGATTTGAAACTATAGAGTCTAATTCACTTTTAATAGCTTATTTTCAAAATATCACATCTATTGATCTCATTGCTTCATCATAAGTTTTAGGGTCTTCTTCTATTAAAAAGATAGATACTAATTCATCACTTAAAACATCAATATCAATATTTTCAGTCAAGAATGTAGTGATAAAATCAGGACCAAAACTAGTCTCAATTCTACGTCTTTTACTCCTTCTATGTTCATTTTCATGCTCATTAGAAATAACATTAGAAGAAGGCATAACATGAGAATTAACAGACATAGATGTAGAAGCCATATTTTGCACATCACTTGGCACATTATTTTTCAAAGGAAAAATATGATCAAAAAATTTTGCATCTCTAGACTCACAAATAGAATGATCACTTAGAGACATAAATCTATATGCAACACTATTTTGAGCATAACTAATAAAGACATTATCAAAAGTCTTAGACCCAACATTTACTCGTTTAAAATCAGGTAGACCAACCTTAGCCAAACACTCCCACACTTTAAGAAATTTCAAGTTATAGGAGCAAACCCTTTCCACAACTCATATGAGGTCTTGTCCAACTTCTTATGAGGGACTATATTAAGAATATAACATGCAGACAAGACTGCTTCCCCCCACATATTGTCAGATAGACCAGAGCTTAAAATCATAGATTTCATCATTTCTTTAAGGGTTCTATTTTTTCGTTCGGCTACACCATTTTGTTGGGGAGTATAGAGAGCACTAACCTCATGTATAATATCATTTTTTCACAAAAAACCTCGAGAGTTTTAGTACTATATTCACCACCCCTATCAGATCTAAATATCTTGATTTTCCTGTCTAATTGATTTTCCACTTCTGCCTTGAATTTCAAAAACATGCTTTCAGCCTCATCTTTAGACTTAAGAAGATATATCTTGGTGTATCTAGAAAAATCATTAACAAAAGTAATGTAATACTTTTTTCCACCTTTGCTAACGGTGTTCTTGAAATCTGCTAAATCTGAATGTATTAGTTCAAGTAATTCGGTCTTTCTACTAATAACAGATTTGAAAGGTTTCCTGGCATACTTTGCTTCTACACACACATGACATTTTGAAAAATCATTAATTTTTATCATAGGAATTAATTTCATTTTTCTAAGTCTTTTAATAGAAGCAATATTAACATGACTTAGTCTACCTTGCCACAAATTAATAGATTCAACAATATAAGCAAAATTTGAAATATTTGCATTATTGACAATCTCTTGAATAATGTTTAGTACAAATAAGCCTCCACTAAGATATTCCTTCCCAATAAAGTCTCCTCCACGAGAAATAATTATTTTGTCAGCTTCAAAAGCAAGTTTAAGGCCTATTTTGTTGAGAAGCTCTCCGGAAACTAGGTTTCTACAGAGGGAAGGAACATACAAAACATTGATCAAGGCTAAAGTTTTTCCAGAAGTTAATTTAAGTAAAAAATTTCCTTTACCCATAACTCCAGCAGTAGTGGAGTTACCCATGTAAACACACTCTCCATAAGCGGACTCCTCACAGTCATGGAATAAATCCTTATTGGCACATAAATGCCTTGAAGCTCCTGTGTCTAGCACCCAGTCAGTTTTATTAGCCACCAGATTTGCCTCAACGACTACAGCAGCAATCACTTCATTTCCCTTAGCAAGATGAGCTTGAACATCACTTTGTCCTTCCTGCTTTGAGTCTTGTCCTTTTCTTTGATAGCACTTGGAAGCCCTGTGACCAATTTTTCCACAAACAAAACAAGGACCCTTAGATTTTTGAATTTGGCTTTCTGGCTTGTTAAGTTGATTTTTCTTCTATACATGTTCCTTTTTCAGGACTTTCTTCTGTTTGCCTTTGAACCTGTCTTTCACAATTGTACCAGAAGATTCAACAAGATTAGCTTTAGAAGAATTAAGAGAACGTGCTTCCATCTTATCTTTGAGACGGTTTGACTCTTCAATCCTCATGTGACTGATAAGTTCTTGGAGAGTTAAATTTTTTTTCTTATGTTTTAATTGGTTTCTATAATCACTCCAAGATGGTGGGAATTTTTCAAGCAGAACATTATCCAGAAAAATTTCACACATCTCCTGACCAACATTATCCAGTCAAGTTCTCATGTGAACTTGTTCCATTATAGGCTTATTATCAACCATTTGAAATTTAATCCCCTGACCAACAACATATTTTTTCTTTCCTGTATCATCAACACCATGTTTCTTTTCTAAACTATCCCATATCACTACAAAAAAATGCTCAATTTTTGGCGGTTAACTTGTGGGAGTTTTTAGAAATCCAACTAATAATGCATTTTGTGACATTTTATTCTAACCCCCACAATATAAATCTTATTGTGGTGGTTTTATTAAGGAGGTTAGAAAATCGCTACAATTTAATATTGTTTGTCACGATTATTGACCCCTAACAATTTATTAAATTCTTTACTTTTAGAAATTATATATATATATATATTTATTTATTTTATTTTTTTTCAAATTATATAATATATAACATTTAATGTTGAAAGTTAATTTCATTATATACACACGGGGTACACCTTTCTCCTTCTTCATTTTAACTTGATTGTAATTTTTTAATCCTCTATTTCTTTGATATATTAAGATACTCTTTGAATATTTTTTCTACTTTGTATATACAATTTCACTTAAACACTTTATCTTATATAGTAATACTTTAACTTGTATTATTTAGTGATTTTGATTGTCTCGTGACACAAAAATTTAAATTTTATACTATTAAAGCTAAGAAATATATATATATATATATATATAACTCGGATGCTAAATCAATAGTTATATTCATTTATATTTATTTTTATTTGTATTTTAACTTTATTTAAGTTTTTATAATACTAGTTGAAGGTGAAGCATTTTAATTAATAGTTATTACTAATCAATAAAAATAAAAACTAAAAGCTTGTTCTATGCACTAAAAAAATTCTTTTATTTTTCATTTAGACCTAATTCAACTAAATCTTAATATCTCTCCCTCTAAAATTAATTTTTTTTTAAAAAGGCTAAAGACCATACCTCCCCCCTAAAACCTTTCAAACCTAATCAAATAACCACCCCTTCCCACCTATTCCCAAATTCCACGTAAAACACACACAATTCCTCTTTCTTTTCCCCCTTAACCCATTCCCATGTAAAACACACACCCTCCCCTCTCCTCTCACCTTTTGCCTTTTACTCTTTTTAACTCCATTTTTTGGTTCAATTTTTGTATGTTTGATTTTGCTAATTGTTTTTTTATTGTAGGCTTTGCAAAGTGGAATAGATGGCAAATAATTACTTATTTGAATATAAAGGTAATTCTCTGTTACGTGAGTTTGATGATTCATACTAGAATTTAAAATTCATATTATTATTTGATCATTTTGTATTTTGAAGGTTGTTAAACTTAATGAATCAATGCATTTACATATTTCAGGATTTGTTTAAATTCTCACTACATCGTAAAGTCATCCGTACCCAATTTTTGATTGATTTTTGGTAAACCTTAATTTTATTTTATTTTAGTTAAGGATCATGTAATCATTTTATTCTTGATTGGATCTGACTATTACAAATTAAAAGGCAGTTTCTCATATTAGATTGTGATCGATATCAATATAACTTAAAAATTATGTATTTTCTTATTCAATATGATAAATTATTGAAGTTATAATTATTTTTTGGTAAATGAAAGAAAAAAATAAGGTCAAAGAGGAAAGTCTAACTTATAAATTCAGAGAAGTGAGAAATACTTGAACCAACATGTTAAATAGAATGAACATCATTGTATGATTTTGGAAAATATAAACCTAATTTAAGCTTATGTAGGAATAATCATGAAGATTATTAGTGTGTATGAGGGAACATCAAAGTAAATTTTTTTCATTCATAATCTTATAATTATTTGTCAAATCAAAGCTTTATATTATTTTCTTTCGAAATGAATTGAATTTTAATTTTTTTTTATCAACATGTACGATGATATATGTGCATCAATATATGTTTGTCTAATTATATATAATGTTCTCACTGTTTTCAGCCTGATGCGGAGAGCTTATTACACTTTGGATAAAAAGATTGAACGACAACAACTTAAATCACCAAACAAATGCTATATATATTTTTCTATGTTTATTTGATGTGGATTTTAAAGGATTTAAAATTGTAATGTTGAAATTATTATACACAAGTTTGTATTACTTTTATTTGACATAAATTTAAATTTGTGAAGCTTATTGATATAAATTTGTTTAGTGAAGTTTGATTTGCTTTAAATGTGTTATTTAGTAAAATTACTTATTATTTTGAAGGCTTGATGTAAATCAAATTTCACATTTATTATTAAAATAATAATAATAATTTTGTAAGACTCCACAAATCAAATTATATATGTAAATATTAATCTCATGTCATGACACGTTTAAACCCACACAAATTTAATTTTAAAAATATTGAGATTATATTGTGAAGGTTCTAAACCGTCACAAACTGATACTAAAAAATCTCCACAAATTTAAAAGTCATTTTGCAGGGGGCTTCGTGGAGGTTTACTAAAAGCGCTGCAAATATGCTCGGGGCAAGGGTAATTGAAGTGTTTTTAAAAACCGCCGCAATTTAATTTGTGGGATCCCTAAACCGCCATAAGTTGACAAAATAACCCCCATAAATTGATCATTTTTTTGTAGTGTATTTCTTTGGCAGATTTATAAGTAACAAATAAATCAAACAGAGGGTTAGTCATATAATTTAGCAAGTGTCCTCTCACAGTTCTGTTATCCTTTTTAAACTTCTTCTTAACAACATCATCAACAGTCATAACATTGTTAGAATCAGTAGTAGTGTTAGAACCATCCACAAAAGGTTCATAAAATAAAACATAATTAGCTTCTAATTGTTCAAAGAAAATCAAAAGGCTCAAGTTTTGACAAATCAGAAAAAAAATTGTTCAAAGAAATAGCCATTTATCAATATTGTATTTAAGAAAATCGCTTTCAAATTGTTGGAAAAATACTACAATGTTGATAATGGACTAGAATTTAAAAGTAGTAAATAACTTATTACAAACATTGTGTCGTGGCAAGCCACTGCCTTGAAAGCGATTTCGGCTAGACTCCGGTGCAAATCGTTTTAGCCGGTCGCTCCCCAAGGTTCCACAGTTACTCTCAAACACGTGCACTCGTGGTTGAAAGTTTGGAGGTTGCCCAAAACCAATTGCCCAAAAATATTCTAAGAATAAGCTAAGAAGAAAGAAGAAAAAGTTTCTCTTCTTTCTTTTTTTGTTGGTGTTATAGTATTCACAAAAGGTCATGCTTATATAGATATTTCAAGAGGAGTTTCAAAGTGAAGAGTTAATTTGTATAATGCATTGTGAATGTTAATGGCATTAAAAGTAATTACATCACATTCTACATAAGCTCATATTTTGTTTTGGAACGGAAAAGCTATTCTCTTTGTAACGTAATTTACTTTGTGTTCTTTGCATTACACAAAATGAATAAAGGTAGAATTAATATCACACCAACCATTGCAGTAGTGGCAACGGTTATAACTTTTTATAGATGTCCTTTTTACGTAATTGAGCTCTCAGTTTCTCATAGGAGCTGGTCCCATATTAGATCCCATAATTTGTTAAATAATCTAAACTTCATAATAACTTTAGGACAACATGATTTAGTTCAAGTATTAAGATTAATGTTAATGATATGAGATTTAGGATTTTGGAAATGTTACAATTGGCTTTACCACCTTGCTTCGGGATGGAATGTGAATGTAAAGTTAATTTCTAAAATATGATAAATATAAGTTGCACCAAGAAGATTAAGAAATTTTGAGTAGAATTTTATGAACTAATTATGTGGAGTTTTATCTTTGATTTAGCTAAAATTCATAACTTTTTAAAATCAAGTTTAACCTCTTAAAGAACATTAATCAGAATAAAACAAATCCAAACGAGTTTGGATAGTATTGTAAATTTTCAGGTGGAGGTGTTGTTTGGCGAAAATATTTCCTCCTTCCCAATTTTTATGGCAATGTTTGGATTCTTAAGAGTAAATTTTACCTTTTCTCATTGAGTAGAGAATGAGAATTAAGATGACCACAAGGAAAGCCAGAGCCAAATAAATCAAAATTTAAATTACAGAATTATAAATTAATAATTTATAAAAATTTAAAATAAATATAAATTTGAATAAAAAATGTTCTGTACAATTGAATCCCCCTCAAAAGTTTAGCTCCACCCGTCTAAGTAGAAAGAAAGAAAAAATGAGTCGTTTGGTGTGAAATATTATCTTGCGATTGGTTGGAGGTATTGAATCGTTTTAGAATTATTTATTCCACAATTTATATTTTAGTGATAAGAAAAGTTATATCATATACAAAATGGAATAACTTATCTCAAAATAATATATCCCTAAATAATTAATCCTGAAATGATTTGTTTCCAACCGAGAAAGACCCAACAAAGACAAGTATGATGACGATTTGCTAACAAACAAGGTGGCCAATATTAGGCCGTTCAGTCCACGTTGACTTCCCGCCAATTCCATCGTGGTTGGACTTGGAGGTCTCACCAACTATTTTCCCTCACACAAGTAACAATTTTTCTTTCCTTTTTATTTTATTTTATTTTTTTCCTTTTAAAGTTTAATCATTCTTTTTTTAAAAAATAAAATAAAAATGGTGCATGTAATTTTAATTAAGGAAAAATAAAAAATGAAATAGGTGAAAGTTGCAATTTTATTATTAGTGATGATGATCACTATACAATTCGAATGAATCACACTGTATATGCTTCTTTTCACAGTAAATAATCTTTATATTGTTGTTCCTTAATATTTATGATGATATATATATATCAAGAACAATTGAAAATTATATTTGTATAAGCCATTAACTTATGTTTGTGTAAATATTGGTGAAATATTAAAATAAAAGTTTGAGGAGTATCCTAAATGAAATACTAACTCTAATTTTTTCCTTCACCAAGTTTGAAATTTTTACAAACTTTCTTTTTAAGTGTGAACTAAATCATGTCTCTTTCTAAACATTTATTTTCAATTTTTCTCTAACTTCAATCACACGTTGTCCAAACCCCAACTTAGCTTTAAGTTGAAAGGGGTGGATGGATACTAGTGCGAGAAAAATGTAATTAGGTCATTTGGTTGATGGTTAGTTGTTCATATAGTAAAATTAGCATAATTTTAAAAATTATTTGGTTATAAAAATGAAGAAGAAGAATTTTCACATAGAATTTAGATAATTTATACTTACTCCATTTTAATTTGTTTGTCTTATAGGCTATATATGGACTATTTGTCCAAGTTTTGGGTGACCAAAAGTTATTATTATTTTTAATATGAGTTATAATAAGTAGTTTTCCTTTGAAACATTTTTGAGAAAAAAACACTTTTTAAAAGTTTGGTCAAACACTAATTGTTACTCAAAAGTATTTTCAAATTTATTGGTTAAACACAAACTATTTTTCATCAAAAATTCTTTGTTGAAAAGCACTTTTGAAAAAATACTTTTCATAATAAACTGATTTTAGAAGATTGGTCAAATATACTATAATTTGCCTCGAAAAATGAAGTTTAAGCAAATAAGAAACACATTTGAAATCTTATATTTTTTAAACTAAAAATATATGTAATATATCAAAATATCATTTGAATCTTGTATGATCTTAAATATGTCAAGTAAGATACTTATTAGGCTTAAAGAGTTACAAAATACAGAAACCATTAAAAAAAAAATTAATTAAAAGAGAGAGTCAGCTTTGGTTCATATTTTTCATTTGGCATTATTAATACAGGTATAAATTATATATATTTTCCAAAAAACAAAATTATATAGAAAAATTATTTATTACAGCACTATATTGTTCTTATCCTGACCTGCAATATCCTAGCTGTGGCTTCTTCTTACACAAAGTTAAGTGGGTTGCAAAATAGGGGTTCTGGGGGCCCCAGATAGAGTCTTCCCAAATGTCAACTTTTAATTTTCTATGATAAAAAATAAAAAATAAAAATGAAAATAAAAATTCCACTCTATAAATTAGCTTCATTCCACGCCATGATCTTTTTTCCCCTCTTCTTCCATTTTCTGCTTACCCTTCTTCTCTCTTCCTTCCTCTTTTGTTTTCCCGGTTATCTCGCCGGCTTCCGACTCCATTATTTCCGGCAGAATACTACCTTTTTTTCTCCCAGCTAAGGTCTTCTCTCTCTACTTACTCTACTCTCTTTTATGAGTTTCTATTTTCTCGGTATTTGTGCTTTTTGGATCTCAGTTTGCTAAACCATCTTCTCTCTTGCTCTAGTTCAATTATTTGGATCTCAAAGTTTTTTGGAGTCGACTTTGCAATGCAGCTCCTTTTCTCAGCTTAAAATTTCTGAAATTTAGAAAATTCGAAATTTTTTTCGCTAATTTTCATTTTCTAGGCTAAGTTATGTCTGTTTTCTGATCAATATCAAGTATCCTTATAAAAAAGAGCAAGGTAATCGTTTGATTGTAGTTATTTTGTGGATAAGGTTATTTTGATTATGGTAACTTAATATTATTATTATTAGTACACTATTTATTTGGTTAATAATCTTTCCCTAAAGAGAAGATGGATAAGATTGCAAATAGTTATTAATTTTTTTTTCTTCTTTTCGGTTGGGCCACACTATTTGCCTGATTTGGTTTCTTATAACTTCCATTTTTGAATAATTTATATGTGATTTTTTTTCCTGACCGTTGACAATGGTTTCTATATATATATATTAATTCCCATTTGTTTCACATTCTTCTTTTATAAAATTGTCGGGTTGTCAATTAGCGATGTCATTTCCTACAAATAGATAAACAATGTTGTATTGTTATATGAGTGTATAACTTTGATTAATCGTCTAAATGGGCTATCGTTTATCGTACAGAGTGTTTGTCTGAGTTTGAAGGGTTAAGAGTGAGGATGGAAGGTACTGGATTGAGATATGTTAGCTCCCACTGCTCCATCTCGGAGATGGATGACTTTGATCTCTCGAAGCTTCTTGACAAGCCAAGGATTAACATAGAGAGGCAGAGATCTTTTGATGAGAGGTCGCTAAGTGAGTTATCGATTGGCCTAGCTAGAGGTTTAGATAATTATGAGAGTGCTTACTCGCCAGGAAGGTCTGCGTTGGACACCCCGGCTTCATCGGCACGGAACTCTTTTGAGCCACATCCAATGGTTGCTGAAGCTTGGGATGCTCTGCGCCGTTCGATGGTTCACTTTCGAGGCCAACCAGTTGGTACAATTGCTGCAGTGGATCATGCCGCTGAGGAAGTCCTCAATTATGATCAGGTACGTGTTAAATACAATACAGCAGTCTTAAAGTAGTTTCTCTTTTGGTATTAGTGATGTTGTAATTTCCATAATATTGGTTTCATATACTATAATCAGGTCTTACTTTTGAAAAAAATCCATTTATATTTTTGGGATATTTTACTGAAATTGGGTTTATTATGAAGTGAGATACAGTAATGGGGAAGTTCAGATTTACATTGAGCAATTTTGTTTGATCAGGATGTGTTATTTTCAATATTAGTAGCATCTTTTAAGTATCTATGTAAGTTTTTGCTGGATGTGTAGGTTTTTGTTCGAGATTTTGTTCCTAGCGCTCTGGCCTTCCTGATGAATGGAGAACCTGATATAGTTAAGAACTTCCTGTTGAAGACACTGCAGCTTCAAGGGTGGGAGAAAAGGGTCGATAGATTTAAGCTGGGGGAAGGGGTTATGCCAGCTAGTTTCAAGGTTCTTCATGATCCAGTTCGTAAGACAGATACAATAATGGCAGATTTTGGGGAGAGTGCAATTGGAAGAGTAGCTCCAGTTGATTCTGGGTTTTGGTGGATAATTCTTCTCCGTGCATACACAAAATCTACTGGAGATGTCAGTCTTGCTGAAACTCCTGAGTGCCAAAGGGGAATGAGGCTTATATTGAGCTTATGTTTGTCTGAAGGATTTGATACATTTCCTACTTTGCTCTGTGCTGATGGATGCTCAATGATCGATAGAAGAATGGCAAGTTATCTTGTTACCTCAACTTGCACATATTATTGGTTGTTTCTGTGATTATTACATAATACAATTGATTACAGTAACCGGATACATGGTATCTATTAGGATGTACGAAGTCAATAGCCATTAATCGCCTGTTCTTGTGATGATTTTAATTAGTAATCCCTCCCCACTACCGCCAATTGGGAAAGAAAGAGTGAACAGAAGTAATAAATACCTTTTATCTAAATTTAGTTCAAATCCCACTTCTGACACTCTCTCCCAACTTGCTTGGGTTTGATGTGTAGTAATGGTTTGTTGTATCTGAATTTTGAATCTAGTCGTCAAAGACATATGGTATTAAATAGTAATGAAGCAAGTGCCACTTCCAATTGTTAGGGTTTGCCCCGGATTTCCTACCTTATTTGGATTCTACCACAGTTGTGTTTTAATTCAAAAAGTTATTTTTTTGGTATGAGAAGGTTTTCTTGGTGGAAAAGGTCTCTTCCATATTTGGTTAATGCTTTCTTGGAGGAAAAGATTTGAACTTATATAAATGAAAGATCCTTTCTTTCCCATATAACATAGTAGCATCCACACTGTAGTCATATAGAGATTTTTGTTTAGGGGGAGATTTATTCTCTCTACAGTTTTTAATATTTTCTTTCATATTAGTATTATCATATGTAAGTCAATTGACCAAACCGTTATCATTAAGATTTTTATAGTTTTTGTTAGTCATTTGATTTATCGCCGTCAAGATTTACAATTATCAGCTTTCACATGACGCCCTGATTATTTCGACCCCAACATCAATTTCAACGTGTTAATAGTTTTTCTATGAAGTGCTTGCACCATAATTAGGTAATGCATTCATAACTTGAGTTAGAATTGGACAGCTGTTGGAACATACTAACTAAATCATATCATTTTTAAAGTTGTTTTTAAGGATTTGGAACTCGTGTCATCATTTTTGACATTCTAGTCTTTACTAGCCACCAAATGGACATGTTCTCTGCTTTGCTGCTCCTTGCTCTTTCTTTGCTGTAGGTTGGCAGCGTTCACTCTTTTGTATTTAAGCTGCTTTTACTTCATTTGTCGTCTTTCCTACGTTGTATGCTTTGGTGGACGGTATTTGTTATTTACCAAGTACGTAGAAATAGAGAAGGATGGTAATGATGTTGTAGCAATTTCGTAGAAAGTTTATTGATGCTTCTTGGTAGCATGTAACGTTAGATTTATATTCCTTTGTGTTTTATGTTTATTAGTAATAGTACTTGTTTAATCTGTTTCTTAATTTACCTTTTATTGCTGCTAAAGTTGCAAATCTATGAGATAACTGGAGTATGCTGTTTATCTCTTTTACCTGATTGTGATTAGTATTGTTTCTATTGGTAATGTGATGAAAATGCTACGGAAAACCACGTCTTAAAGTTAAAAGCTATAATATCATCTGATGACTTTTCATATCCTTTTTGTTTTCAACTTTGTGTCTTTAGTCAGTGTGAGCTTCCTTTTTTTTTTCCTTTGTTTTTCTTGCTCCTTCAGTTCAGCCACCAAGGACGTACAACTTCTCCTACTTTTCTTCCTCTCGATAGGTATAGCTTATCTTACTTTTCTTCATACATGTTCCCCAGTATTCAACAAAATGTTCAAGAAATAAAATTTTCTGCTAATTACTGCTTGTGCATCCAGATTCTAACACTAGACTTGAAAGCCTAAAGTTCAGCATAACTTGAAGATCCACTGAAATTCTAACCTTTTGAAATTCTGTTATAATCATAGTTAGAAGTAATTTGAAGCACATACTAAGCATCGCCTTTTACTTATTGGTGATTAATTGATCTATGTATGACTTGAAATTTTATGTGTACTGAATTGCCACACGACTATATCCAGCATCCAGTCAATGTTTTTATCCTGATGAAAATGATAGACGTGACTCCCATTAGTAGAGAAGGATAGTAGGGCGGGCCCATTATCCACTAAAATCCAAAGCTTGAAATAGAAGATTTCTCAGCTCTAAAAAAGTTTTGATGTGACTACCATAACAGAGTTGCATGTAACTGGTTGGGCATGATAGATGGATGACGACATGTCCTTGAATATATTTGATTAGGTTCTTAAATTATGATGGTTGATATTTCAGGGAATCTATGGTTATCCTATTGAGATCCAAGCACTCTTCTTTATGGCTTTGCGAAGTGCTTTGGCAATGTTGAAGCACGACACAGAAGGGGGTGAATTTGTTGAGAGAATAGTGAAGCGTCTACATGCCTTGAGTTATCACATGAGAAGTTATTTCTGGCTTGATTTCCAACAATTAAATGACATTTACCGCTATAAAACTGAAGAATATTCTCATACTGCAGTTAATAAGTTTAATGTTATCCCTGATTCAATCCCAGATTGGGTATTTGAATTTGTGCCTACACGTGGTGGTTATTTTATTGGGAATGTTAGTCCTGCAAGGATGGACTTCAGATGGTTTGCTTTAGGAAACTGTATTGCCATATTGTCCTCCCTTGCCACTCCAGAGCAAGCTTCCGCTATTATGGATCTCATAGAAGCACGCTGGGACGAACTAGTAGCAGAGATGCCCTTAAAAATATCTTATCCAGCACTAGAAAATCATGACTGGCAACATATAACTGGTTGTGATCCCAAGAATACCAGGTGGAGCTACCATAATGGTGGATCTTGGCCAGGTTCTTCCATCTTCCTTCAGCGCTTCACTTGATTTGCTACTTATGAATGCTACTTAATTTCATAATAACTTGCGCGATCTAGTAGTGTGACTTCTTTGTCAAGAAAGAGAAAGGAGTGTAGAGCATGACTTGGATTATTAGTTAGTTTAGTTGTGGGACTTCATATTGTGTTAAAAAGACTTTGTAGCTTTACTAGTAGCATGCACGTTTTATAAATTATTTACTATCCCACTTTCCGTAGAAGAGTTCCCTAGAATTACAAGATAATGAAGCATCTATATTGCTTCTGTGCACTGGTTAAAAGAAATAAGATGCATAGGCTATTGCTTCATGTCATTCTCTCTAATGCAATGTCTAATTCATATCTTAAATTGCAGTGCTTTTGTGGTTGCTAACCGCTGCCTGCATTAAGACGGGACGGCCACAAATTGCAAGACGAGCAATAGATCTTGCTGAGAGCCGCTTATCTAAGGATGTATGGCCTGAATATTATGATGGTAAAGTCGGAAGATATATTGGTAAACAAGCGAGGAAGTATCAGACATGGTCAATCGCAGGATATCTTGTAGCAAAGATGTTGCTGGAGGATCCTTCACATTTGGGAATGATTGCCTTGGAAGAGGACAAGCAAATGAAACCTGTAATCAAGCGATCAGCTTCTTGGACGTGCTGAAGTGCTGAGTTGAAGAAAGAGATTTAAGTACAAATGAATAGAGAAAGCCACAAGGTGAGAGGAATCTTTTGTTGTTTTGTTACAAGCACACTATTTTTTGGCTCCTATTCCCATCCTTGTAAAATTGCTCTTAATTTTTATCGTGTACTCTTGCATCCAGCGAGACCAATGTCTCGTTTATCAGTATAAAAGACCTCGTTTGATGGTTCCCTTGTTGGAAAGTTTTATGCAATAATGCTCTAATTGTTTGGATATATAGAGTTTTTCTAATCAAATGGCTTTAGCTTCTGTTGAAGCCATAAGTGAACTAAATGATATTCAGTAGTTTATTTGCATTATGCTGCAGCTGGATAAAGGTATGCTCAAAGATGTTTATATAGAAGACATTTATCAAATTAGAGAGAAAAAAGTAGGAGGCTTTATTGCATAACTCAAAAACACTTAAATCTCACTACATATGAGCTACCTCTCAATCTGAGAAAATAGGTAGCAAGCACACCTATTTATAGTACTACAGTACCAAATTACATCTATTATTCATTAAGTGAATTTGTTTATATTAAAATTTAAATACTTATTTGGTTTGAATAGGTGTTGGTCATTAAAATCTTGAATGAAGTATTTAATATTAAGAGATATTTTTGTGTGAATAATTTTTACCACCACTTTGTTCATAATCACTGTCCACTACTGCTAACCACCTTTATCATTATAACCACCAACCATCACCACTAATCATTTCTGTTGTGACAACTATTAACCACCTCTATGGTCAGATCCTTCAACCACCTCACAATCCTCACTAATAACCATTACTGTCAATTGCTACAACACCAACCATATCCATCATTCAGTAGCGTATGTAGGATTTTTGATTAGCGGTTTGAACAGACAACCTTGCCTGTGGAATCTCAGCTCCAAACCAATTGAAGTACAAACAACTTTGTTCTAAGGAGTGTCACCATATATAATATATCCTTTTATTACTTTTTTTCCTTCTGACGATATATACATATTTAGTAAAACTTTCCGACGAAGCAGTGTCACGTGACACCCCTTAACCCCTCTTAAATTCGCCCCTGCCATCATTATAATTATATCCGCTTTTGTCATTACCACCATCACAATCATCACTGTGATTAATTCCTATTACTAATCACCTCCATTATCACAACTATCACCAACACCATCGTCAACCACCACACTTCTTTAGCCATCACCATCAACAACGCCAACTACTAACATCCACTAACTCCATTATCACAATCACCACCACTAGTAACTATCCCCATTGCATCAATCACCACAGTCCTACATCCACCATCACACCTATCACCACACCATTACTAGCATCAACCATCACAATCACCACGACTATAACTCATCTTCATCATCACAAGCAAATATAAATGTTTTATTTTTTAATTAAATTGTAATTTTATTTTATTAAATTTATATTTTCTCTAATATTTAATTATTTCTACTTGAATTATATTTTTATATGTCTAAAAATGAATAAATAATGTGTATTCAGATATTAAAAACAAGGAAAAATTACTAAAGTACACACCTTTAATATATTATTTCCATTTGTCCCTATATCTTTTAAAAATAACTAAAATCCCTTATTTTAATAATGTATCCGTATTAATGTATTAGTGTATCTGTGCTTGTATTAATGTATCCACGCTTTCATTAATGTATCCGGATTGAGTTAATTTTTATTTTAATAATGTATCTGTATTAATGTATTAATGTATCCGTGCTTGTATTAATGTATCATCGCTTTCATTAATGTGTCCGGATTAGGTTAATTTTAAGGGATTATTATAATTAGAAAAAAAATAGGGATAAATAGTAGTTTCATCTTTACACTATGTGATTTAGGTAACTTACCCCAAAAACAAAACCATATTAATTATTTAGATACTAATATCTTAAGATAACAAAAAAGGCCTAAAACTACTTATGTCAAAGCCCACCGTTACAAAACTACATCACCTATAACCTATTGACTTCAATTTTTTTTTTGTCCATGAGAGAAATATATTTATATGCATAATAATGCATCAGTACAGAGTAGCATGATCCTTTGTGCATTTTTTATTGTGGCTACTATTAGTAGGATCATTACATAGAGTACTGTATCCTAATTAGATTACATACTTGCCCAATTTGATTGCTTCCACTAGGTTTGAGCTGCATCCATATTCTGCTCCCTGCATTTGTGATCAAGTTTTGAGCAAATACATCCAACTGCACAGCCAGAACCCTGGAATCATCAATAATCTTTGAATAATTTAAATAATCTTCACCTATTTGTAATTGTATAATGTGCGACTAAAGTTTCAATCCTGAAATATAACAATCAAAAAAGAAAAATAGCAAGCAAACAATAGTATTTGAATTTGAATTTATACGAAGGTTACAATCTTTATGAAATCTTTAAGAAAAGATATGTAATCTCCTGATTCTTCTCTTCATGATTGTTCTTGATTTGATGGAATACTTGCGGCTCAACACTTGGAGCGAAGACTTCTTTGTATGCAGAATGTATGCAGAAAACTTGCAGATCACCACTGAAAAGCAAGGATACTCTATGTATTTATGTGTCTTTTCTGGTCTTATGAAGACCTCTTTTATATAGGCTTGAGCTAGGGTTTTATGGGTATTTTGGTCCAAGCAATTTTGGCCCTTGGGCTTGAAGAACATGAGTTGGGCTCGTCTTGTTAACTTAACGGACTGGCCCAAATGTAATTTGAACTTGATTTAAGTCATATAATTTTGATTTAAATATTAATCTGACTTTATTAACTAGTAATTTGACTTGGTCAACGTATCTAGAGATTATTTGACTTTCGGTCGTTTACGAACTCATTTTTTATTTGAAGTGTTTTCAACTCATGATGACTTATCGCATGACGTTTCTTTGTAGTTTGATAATTTTATTTGGGTCATCAACTATAAAATGACCGTCAATTCGACGAGCAAGGATTGCGTCGACAATTTTTTTTTCATGTTTGATTCTGATGGAATTTCCATAACTTGGTTCTTATGGAAATTTACCATAATAAGATTCCTATGGAATTTCCATAACTTGATTCCAATAGAAAATTTTCATAATTTAATTCCAATGAAAACTTACCATAATTTTCATAATTTGTAGGAACTAAACTTTCCATCATTATAATTTTTCATAATTCGTAGGAATCAGATTGATGTCTCCATATTTTGAAATCTATATATACCCACATTCCCCTGTTGATTGTCTATCGCATTGTTGCATCATCAAGTTCAATTGAGTCCCTCTCTCTCAAGTAAGTTCTTTTCTCAACTTTGATTTTCATCATTTTTTCTTCCGCTCAACATGACTTTGATAGAAAATTCATACCTCGTTGTAGAAATATCTAAATTATGATCCGTTTAATTTTTCAGAAACTAGTCTCATAGAGCTACGACATATCCGAAAATCACGATCATACGACTCCCGGATTTACTCAGGTGATTTTTTTGAAATCAGCTAAAAGTTCTGATTTTCATCACTTTTTCTTCAGCTCAGCGTGACTTTGGTAGAAAATTCATATCTCGTTGTAGGAATATCTAAATTGTGATCCGTTTGTTTTTTCAAAAACTAGACTCGTAGAGCTACAACATATCCAAAAATCACGATCATACGACTCCCGAATTTACTCAGATGATTTTTGAATTCAGCTAAAAGTTCTGATGAATTGACTGCACCAGCTTTGTGCGGCTTTACGAAAAAAATCATATCTCGACATAGGAGTAACGAAATCACAAACGTTTAGCGGCGTTGGAAAGAAGACTCACAGGGCTACATCATATATGAAAACCACAATTAGATTGCATCTGTATTCATTCAATTTTCTATTCGAAAACAGCCTTCAGACAACCGCAAAAGAATTTGGGGTTACCACATTTACTTTGAACATGTTCTTACGAATCTAACTTTTTCCTTTTAATTAATTTTGTAGATTTTGGATAGAGCAATATGGCTTTGACCCCGCAACTTGATGCATTTTCATGACCGAAATTCGCCGCATCCTCTTCTTGAAGTAGTTGATGACCAACAAAATCCGAATGCCAAAATCCTACTTTTAGAAGTTCAGCCTCCGGCTATCGGCGACTTCTCCCTTGTTAGTGGGACGTTTGATGAATCTCTTCTTCTTAAAGAATGGTCAAAAATGGATACCAAAGACGTCATGAGAAACTTCTCGAGCAAGCTACTCGTATGAAAGTTCCTTTACTGAAATCTGCAATTCATCATGACGTAGCATCTTCTCATTCTGATGGAAGTTTCGGCAATTGGAGTGTTCCCTCTTCTAACTTTGACAATGTCTGCTACACACCTAGTTACTGGGAATGGGTAGAGGACGTGCTACCCCGCCACAAAGAGATTTCGGAGCTCATCAAGGTTTGTGATGTTGTATATACTTCTTTGTTCACATACGACTATGACGACAACGTGCTCCATGCTTTTTGTGAGCCTTGGTCGAGACGAACCACATTTGATGCATATTTTTGCAGTTACGGCTTTGATGATGAACTACACATGATGCATCTTCTTTTGCAGTTGCGACTTTGACCACGAATCACATTTAGTGCCTCTTCTTTTGCAGTTGCGACTTTGATGACGAATCACACATGATGCACCTTCTTCTACAATTGCGACTTTGATGATGAACCACACATGATGCATCTTCTTTTGCAATTGCGATTTTGACGATGAACCATATTTAGTGCGTCTTCTTTTGCAGTTGCGACATTGATGACGAACCACACATAATGCATCTTCTTTTGTAGTTGCGACTTTGATGACGAACCACACTTGGTGCTTATTTTTTTTGCAGTCGCGGCTTTGATGATGAACCACATATGACACATCTTCTTTTGCAGTTGCGACTTTGATGACGAATCACATTTAGTGCATTTTCTTTTGCAGTTGCAACTTTGATGACGAACCACACATGATGCATCTTCTTTTGTAGTTGCAACTTTGATGACGAACCACATATGATGCATCTTCTTTTCTAGTTGAGACTTTGACGATGAACCACACTCGATGCATTTTTTTTGCAGTCATTGTGGCTTTGACGAGAACTACACTTAGTGTATCTTTCTCTATTGCAGCTTGACGACGAATCACACTTTGGGCCTCTTCCTTTGTAGTCTCATCTTTGACGAGAAAGAGATTTTGATGTAGTTTGTCCTAGTTTTGGAGAGCAACTACTTGACAAATGATCAACTCCGCAAATCAGAATTCAAAATATGCGTCCATGCTAAAGCCCGTTTATGATTATATTGATCCAAAGAAGAAAATTCATAACTTGAAGTAGGAGCGTCAAAATAATGAGCTTCTTTTTTTGTTGGAAAGATAACTTTGAGAACTTCTATCCGTATAAAATTCACGGTCATATGCTTTATGGATTAGTACATATTTGCCTTCGAAGTCAGCTCAAAATCTGGCATGCTCAACTCTTCAACTTTGCACACATATGGAAGAAAATTCATAACTTGGAATAGGAGTGTCGAAATAATGAGCTTCTTTTTTGTTGGAAATATAACTTCTAGATCTTCAATCTGTATAGAAATCACGTCCATAGGCTCTATGGATTTATACAGATTTGCCTTCGAAATTAGCTCAAAATTTGTCCTGCTCAATTTTCAGCTTTGTGCGTATGTGGGAGAAAATTGATAACTCTCCGTTGAAATGTCGAAATCGAGAGCTTCTTTTTTCATTGGAAAGATAGCATCGATATCTTCAATCCATTTAAAAATCACAGCCATGAGCTTTATGAATTTGTACAAATTTTCCTTCGAAGTCGGATCAAAATCTGCCATGTGTCTTTTTTTTCCCCAGCTTTGCGTGTCTATGGAAGAAAATTCATAACTTCGAGTAGAACTGCCGAAATCGCAAATTTCATTTTCCATTAAAAAGATAATTTCAAGATCTTCAATTCTTATAAAAATTACGGTCATGAACTATATGGATTGGTACAAAGTTTCCTTCAAAGTTGCCTGAAAATTTGAGCGTGGAGCTTTTGATTCATCGCCTACTCGTTCTTGCATAAATCAACTTTCAAATGTAACAACCCGAGCTTGATGGAGTTTAAGACAAGTTGCAACCCTTAATTGCTTCTATCGCTTTCAAGGCCTAGGCCGCCTCTTTCGAGATTTTCAACATAGCGGACATATTTTTTGGGGAGCCGTACACAGTTTATACTCTTGCGGGCCAAGAGTATGACGCTGCTTCAAGGATAGTACTTCTTCAAGAATTTTCCATTGATGGGACAATTCCACAAGCCGTCTGCATCTACAAGTTTGTAAGCCCCGCTTGAATAGACTTCTTTGATGACGTATGGTCCGTCCCATTTTGAGGTAAACTTGCTTCCCGATTTATGAGATATAATAATTGGTCTTCTTACTGCAAGGACTTGATCACCAACTTGGAAGGACCTTAGGAGAATGTTTTTATTGAAAGCACGAGAAAGACGATCTTGATAACATTCAAGACTTTGCTGAGCTTCCAACCTTTACTCATCGAGAGCCTCTAACTCTTCAAGGCACAAACACACATTTTCTTCTTCAGTAAGTCCCTCTTGGATGGCAAGCGTCAATGACAATATTTGTCGTTCAAGTGCAAGGACTGCTTCAGTTCCAAAAATAAGAGAATATGGAGTCGCTTTAGTTGGTGTGCGATGAGTCGTCCGATATGTCCAAAGAGCTTTTTCCATCCTATCATGCCAATCTCTTTTAGATTTGGAGACAACCTTCTTTAACAAGTTGCACAAGATCTTGTTAAATGCTTCTGCTAGTCCATTTGAGCAGCATAATACATTGCTTGAAGCCAAAAAGGTCACAGATCTTACCCATCAATTTATTGGCGAACGACTTTCCATTATCTGTTAGTATATAACTAGGAATACCAAAACAATAGATGATGTTCACCCTTATGAAGTTTGCAACATTTTCCTTCTTTACTTCTTTGAGTGCTACAGCCTCAGCCCATTTTGAGAAGTAATATGTCGCAGCCAAGATGTACAAGTGGCCACTAGAAGATTTTGGTAGAAGTCCAACCACGTCTAGCCCCCAAGCATCAAATGGCCAAGATGCAACAGTTGGATGTAATACATCAGAAGGTTGGTGCATAAAGTTCGCATGAAATTGGCATGCTTGACATCTTCGAGCATAATCCAAACAATGTTTTACCATTGCTGGCCAATAATACCCCATTCTTTTTATGTGAAAGTATAACTTTAGCCCAGATTGATGCGATCCACAAACTCTAGAATGTGCTTCTTGCATATATTGAATTGCTTCTTCTTCCCCCAAACAACGCAAAAGGACTCCCTCAAATGATATTTGATATAGAGTATCTTTGTAGTAAAGAAATTGAGGAGCACGACGACGAATTTCGATCTTTCTCTTTGGATCTTCTGGAAGTATATTGTAACACAAGTAATCGATTAGGGCATGTCTCGAATAGACTATGTCAACTTGTGAAATGGCTACAAGATGCTCAAGCTTGCTTTCTTCATCCTCATCTTCCTCCTATGGTGGTACAATCCATTTTGGCAGATAGTGATTTGTGCTTGGCCAGGCAGAGTCAATGTTGAAGCTAAAGCAGCTAAGGCATCAACTTTCTTATTCTCCTTTCTTGGGACATGTTGAAGAGTTACATCTCCGAGCCATCCAATCAACTTCTATGCATAGTCATGATAGAGTCGCAATTCTGGCTTTTTGACTTCATAGCTACCCAACAATTGATTGATCACCAATTCAGAGTCTCCAAAAACTTGTAATTGCAATTGCTTAATATCAATCGCCATTTCAAGCCCAAGTATTAGGGCTTGATATTCTACAACATTATTGGAGCAAAATTGCTTTAAGGTGAAGGAATATGGCAAGATCTCCTCTTGAGAAGTCACGAATATCACCCCAGCGCTGGCTCCGTCACGATGTGAGGCCCCATCAAAATACATCTTGCAAGGTGGTTGAATTTCAATGACCATTTCATCTTCATCAAGTAGTTCATCAGTGAGTTCCCAATCATTAGGTATCGGGTGGTCTGCTAAGAAGTCTGCCGATGCTTGCCCTTTCACAGCCTTTTGAGGAACATACATAATTTCAAATTGTTGAAACTGGATATACCATCTTACTAGCCAATCATTGAGGACAGGTTTTGACATCACAAATTTGATGGGGTTTGCTTTAGAAATAAGGAGGACGACTGAGCTTGAAAGTAGTGTTTCATCTTCTGAATTGAGAAGACTAAGGCTAAACATATCTTTTCGATCGGCGAGTACTCCAACTCATTTGGTGTTATCATCCTACTCAAGTAGTAAAGGGAATTTTCTTTCCCTTCGCCATTCTCTTGGGCTAAGAGTGCTCCCACTGATATTTCTTGTGCTGATATGTAAAGAATCAATGGCTTTCCAAGAACAGAAGCTGCCTAAACTGTCGGTTTTGTCAAGTAAGACTTGATGCTCTCGAAGGCATTTCTACATGCTTGATCCCATTCGAAAAGAGTGCCCTTTTTCGTAAGACAATTGAATGGTTGACATCTTCCTGCTAGATTCGAGATAAATCTCCTAAGATACGCTAGCTTTCATTGTAGACTCTTCAATTCATGGATGTCTTTTGGCTCGACCATCTTTAAAATTGCATCTATTTTGACTTGATCAATTTCTATCCCTCGGTGCCGTATAATGAAACCAAGGAATTTTCCAGAGGTAACTCCAAATGTGCATTGTAGATCAAAGACCATCCTCAAGTCTTGCAAGTGATCACTCGTTTTTCTTGATTTCACTATTAAGTCATCAACATAACATTCAACATTTTTGTGAAGAATGTCATCGAAGATATTTTGCATAGCTCTTTGGTATAATGCTCCAGCGTTCTTCAAGCGAAAATACATCACTTTGTAGTAATAAATATCCTTAGGAGTGAGGAATGCGGTCAACTCTTCATCCTTTGGTGACATGTGAATCTTATTGTAGCCGGATGAACCATCTATAAAAGACATCGCCTCATACCCTGTAGTGGCATCAATCATAAGCTCAGGGATAGGAAGTGGAGATTCATCCTTGGGGCATGCATTATCGAGATCCCTGAAGTTGACACAAACTTGAATTTGCCCATTTTTCTTCCTCACGGAGACAATACTTGAAACCTATGTGGGGTACTTAACTTCACGGATAAAGTCAGCCTCAATAAGCTTGTTAACTTCAGTTTCAATTATGGGAACCAATTTAGGCCTAAAGCGTCGTTGAGATTGCTTGATAGGATGTGCACTCTTTTTCACAGTGGGATGATAGACTGCTACCTTCGGGTCTTATCCAGGCATTTCTTTGTAACTCCAGGCAAAAACATCTTTATACTCTTTAAGCAAGTCCACATAGGCCCTTTCTTCATCACCTACTAGTGAAGCATTCACATAAGTAGGTTTTGGATCTTCATTAGTTCCAAAGTTGACTTCTTTCAATGCATCAACTGTCGCCTTTACTCCTTCTTCAAGTTCCGGTGGTGCATCCTTAGCATCTTCATCTTCTTGAGGTTCTCCATCTTTAAAAGATATATGGTAACACCATGAAATATCCTCCAACTCTTCATCAATTTTAATTGGAGAAAAATTAGACCTTTCATCTTGTGTAGTGACATGATATTAAGAACCAACACTTTCTTCATCTTTGTCATGTTTCTTGGTGTAGACCACAACATGCGACTTTGCCTTTAGTACTTATCCACATGAGACCTCAAGGTTCGTCTGCCACCTCGTTCTAGAAGGAATCAAACTTTGAAAATCCTTAGGGACATTTTGAGATTTGGGTAAAGCAGATGTTTTCATACCTACATTGTTTCTCCAAACTTCAATGGCCCTAACCTATCAAATACGGAAATCCTCATCATTGAGCTTCCCAATCGATCAAGGATAGAAGGCCTTTTGTTAGATGCAACATGTTCATCTTCGCAGTGATGTAGTTGTTACTTAACTTTCTTATGGAGATGCGGATAGGTGGAGGTTGTTTGTAACCCAACCCTTCATGTTGTTGCCTCATAGCAGGTTCTGATGGAAGCTTCCCCAATTTTGATGGTTTATTAGGATCGAATCCAGCCTTTGCTAGTATTCTATAAGCATTAGGATCGAAACCTTCTTCTGCCCGCTTCATTGGGAGTGCTTCATATTGGGATGACTTAGGCGACACAAATTTTCTGTAAAGCAATGACTTAGGAGCCACAGACTTTCCAAGTAACTTTGTACATGACTTCATCATATCGATTCGCTTAACAGGAAGGGTCAACCCCTCTAGTGCATTTTCTTGCAACTTGAGAGATTGTCTTTCGTTCTCCTTAGCCTTCGGAACATAACAAAGAATGTGTGTCACCTTTTTGCTTGAAGAAGCACCATTCACGTTAGGTGTTTTGTTCAGATTGCCAAGCTTTGGATCATCCTTACTTGCAACTTTTGTCTTACCGACAGCTATATTAGCCTTCTTATAAGGAGCTCGGTACCTCCGGATGTAATTTCATCAACTTTTGTGGCATATTTCTTCAAGTAAAACTTCACATCAGCAAAGCGTGCTTCGGCTTTAGTGAAGGGATTATCATCTGCAATAATCCTTTTTGCAATTCCATCCTCATAATACTACAAACATTGGTGGTAGGTAGATGGGATTACTTTGTACCCACGGCCTACCAAGCAAGATGTTATATGAAGTCTTTGCATCAATTACATGTAACCACATGCTTGATTGCAACTCTCCGATGGTGAGATCTATTTTGATGGCCCCTATAGCCCTTTGTCCTCCTTGGTTGTATCCTTGGATCATCAAGAGACTTTTAGTAAGATCTGTTGTTGAGATCCCAAGTTCTTTCATGGTGCGAATTGGAAGGATGTTAACTCCAGATCCGCCATCGACAAGGATTCTGTTCACCTTTTTCTCACGTGCAAAACCAACCATGAATAAAGGGAGATTATGAAGTGTATCACCAAGCAGAAGATCATCGTCAGAGAATATGATTTTGGCCATGCATGCATTCTCTACTTCAGGAGATGACTTTGGAGAATCTTTTGGTAATGGAAACAATGAAGTTGCATTTTTTTCTTCCTTCTCATCGATATTACAACATAGAGCTTTTGTGTCATCATATGTGAACTTGGTGTAAAACTAACTTGGCAAATATTCTCCAAATGTAATAGGTCGACGCAAGTCTTGGTAGTGGTGCGCCTTTATCTCATCCTTCTTTGAGTGCATAATCAAAGTTTTTGTTTTGGGTCTCCTTACCATCTTTTCCCTAACGGGTCGCTTAGTCGACTCTTTATGTGAACTTGTCTTTCTTCATTTACGGCGAGTCACAAGAGTCTAGCCCCAATCATCAAGATGATTTTCTTGGTCTCAATCTTCTTTTGTCAATCCTTCTCCTACGAAAGCCACATCACTTAGCATAGGAAGAGACAACAACTCACTTATATCAATGGGTTCGAAGTTTCCAAACTTAATCATTCTTGTCAGATTTATGTTTGGAACATCTTGCTGTCCATTTTCTTCAACAAAATTGTAGCTCATGACCAGATTGGATAAGTCAGAAGCAATACTCACTTAGTTTGAACTCAATTTCTTCTCTTCAAGTTCAATCTTCCCTTCGCGAGCTAAGTCCATGATTTTATCATTGAAAACAAAGCATTTCTCGATAGGGTGGCCAACCAACCGATGGTACTTATAGTATTTCGGATCATCACTCCTTCCTGCTTCATTCGATTGTTTCATCTCTGGTAACTCAAAAAGTTTCATCTCAAGGAGTTCATCAAAGATTGCGGCAACATCTGAGTCAAGAAATGGATAGTCCTTTTGTTGCATTTCTTTCAAGGTGGGCTTTTGGTTTGTCTTACCTTCAAAAGAAGTCACTTTTGCGCTACTCGTATTGACTACCGTTGTGGTGAACTTCAAAGGAGAAACATTGACGTTCATGGAATCCTTGTTTTCAGCCTTGGACAAATATCCCATTTTCTTGAATTCTTTCTTTTCTTTGTCTTTGCAGAGTTCGTGGACAAGTGGCGTTTCAGTTCCGACCGCTGCTATGCTTAACCCCATATCATGAGCGCGAGTGGCCAATTCTTCAAAAGTTTTAGGCTTTATGCCTTGCAAAATATAGCAGAGACCCCAATGCATACCATGAATGCACATCTCTATGCCCAAAGCTTCACTAAGTCTATCCTTATAGTTTAGTCTTGCATGCCTCCATCGGTTGATGATGTTAAAGACCGGCTCTTCATTTTGCTGATGTGTATTTGTAAGTTCCACCATGCTTACGGTACGTCTTGTGATATAAAAGCGGTTGAGAAATTCTTGCTCCATTTGTTCCCAACTATCAATGGAACCAGACTCAAGGTCTATGTACCAATCGAAAGCATTGACCTTAAGAGAACGAACAAATTATTTGACGAGGTAATCACCATACGTTCCAGCATTGTCACATGTTTCAATGAAGTGTGCCACATGTTGCTTCGGGCTTCCCTTACCATCGAAGTGCTGAAAATTTGGGGGTTGATAACCAGCAGGCATTTTCAAGTTATCAATCCTTCCAGCGTATGGCCTTGCATATGTCAAGGAGGATTTTGCAGCAACTTCGTACTTGACTTTAATGGTCCCCATGATGAACTCCTTGATTTGGCCGATCGGGACCGTTCCTTCAGAAAAAACCTAGATCTCCTTATCATGTTCCACTTGCTTTGCGGGATGATCGACTTTCTCTTGTACTTGCGAACATTTTCCATGAGCATGACTTGATTCTTCATCCATCATGCCTGCCACCCTATCAGTTAGCTTAACAATTCGAGCATCTTGATCTTAAACATATTTGGTCAAGCCTTCATTAGCTCTCGTCAAGTTTACAAGTTGTTCTTCTATGGATGAAGCGTTAGCCACCATCACGTACATTACCATCATAGATGATGAAGGATAACATCAATTTTCCCAAATATGAGACACAAATATGTTGTCCGGAGTAGATCTAGTGCTTAAGACATCAATACCGGCTAAAGTGAAGGGCTTTTTGGATGTAGATAGGCTTAATTGGGCAAGAAACCTCTCAACCATTTCGGTGATGTCTTCTTTTACAGCTTTTGCAGGAGACTTTACATCTTTTGGAGACGAGCCAAAGACAATAGAGGATTCGGACGGCACTCGTGAGGCTTGTTGTCCTAGCAAATTGGCTTGGTTCCTTGTGATAGGTCTCATGCTTTCCGCAGTAACATAAAGGATGTTTTCCATAGCAATGTAGAATTTGGATCCGACAGCTTTTGCGGATGCTGATACAGATACAGATGTAGATGCAGATGCAGATTTTTGAGTTGATCTTCTTGGAAGCCATCTCAGTGTTCTTGAGCTTTGATTTTCGAAGAGAAAGATGAGAGGTAAAAATTGTCCCACTAGACATGCCAATTTGTATGCAACTAAAGTTTCAATCCTGAAATATAACAATCAAGAAAGGAAAATAACAAGCAAACAATAGTATTTGAATTTGAGTTTATGCGAAGGTTACAATCTTTATGAAATCTTTAAGAAATGATATGTAATTTCCTGATTCTTCTTGATTTGACGGAATACTTGTGGCTCAACACTTGGAGCAAAGACTTCTTTGTATGCAGAAGACTTGCAGATCACTACTGAAGAGCAAAGATTCTCCATGTATTTTTGTGTGTCTTTTCTGGTCTTATGAAGTCCTCTTTATATAGGCTGGCGCTATGGTTTTAGGGGTATTTTGGTCCAAGCAATTTTGGCCCTTGGGCTTGAAGAACATGAGTTGGGCTCGTGTTGTTAACTTAATGGACTGGCCCAAATGTAATTTGGACTTGATTTAAGTCATATAAATTTGATTTAAATATTAATTTGACTTTATTAACTAGTAATTTGACTTGGTCAACGTATCATGAATTTAAGATTTAATCCAAATTTAATATGAATTTATCAATAAAACTTTACTTTCTACATAATGTATCAAAATGCCATTTTATTTTGTGGTCTTACACATGTCATGTGGAAAAATTAAAACTAAAAAGTTTCCAAAATAAAAAGAAAAAGTCATTATTTTTTAAACGGACTAAAAAGAAAAATAGGAGGATCCACGTGCTCCTAGCTGGGCCTAAATGGGTGAATGAAGAAGCGCGACAAGAGCAGCAAATTCCATAGCCGCGGTTCTTCCTCCATCAAAAGGCAAATTGAAACAGGGGAATACCAAACAACAAAAAGTGAAAGAGAGGACTAAGAATTTCATCAAATCAGAAATGTCAGCTATATTCAGCAAGGGTGAAGTAGATATAAGTAGCAAACTTGACAAAGAAATTCTTTTCTTCTATACATAAAAGAAATGGAATATTAACAAACCAGTACAAGTCATGCAGTAAAGTAGAAGTAATTCAATTACCAATTCCAGTTGGATGCTTATATTTTACTGTTCCTCAAGAAATTTATAGACACTACTGATGGCAGTCAAAACTGGAGCAGCTTCCTAGCTATATTCAATGCTTCTTCTGCTTTGAGTTATGGGTGCTCCACATAATCATTGTCACAAGTGATGGCGAGCTAAAGAGAAGGAATTGGATAAACTCAAACTCAGGAATAAAACTTGACATGTTTGTTAACTTGACCACATGAAGTTTGGTCAGGGGAAAATTTGTGTAGTCGAGGTGTTTTAGATAATCTGAGACAAGTTCCTCATTTAGCTTGATCGTAGATGCCTACATAATTCACAACGGTAGAGAAGAAATTTAACAAGCCCTTATTTGTTTCTTATAAAGATCCATTTGAGCTTAACTCAACCTCAAAGGGTAGTTCATATAAGCAGACTTCCGGTCTATTCGTCAACCAATGTGTGACTTTAACAACTCTTAATATTTCTGAAACAAATTATCATTAATTAAATCACAACTTACATGAATATAAAGTTTGTGCGAATTCGAGGAACTTCTAAGCAAGCAGACTAGAGCAGAGATTAGATTGAAGTTCGTTAAGTTTACACCTTTGAGTTCAAGAATCTTCAGTGCATCGGGTGATGTCGATAGGGTAGGCGAAATCCGAGTTTCAGGTAGGAGCTGAAACAATCATGTGGCAAAAGTTGGAACCTTTAAATGGTGGATTTGATTTTGTAGGCAAAATACAAACTTGATCAATAGTAGCAAATAAATGTAAAGACGTGTATAAGTAATTTCAGTAGCACTAACCTACAGAAACTTGCCATCAAACTGAAGTATCTTTACATTAGACAAACTACCCACAAACATAACTAAATCAGAGACAGGACGACCTTCCGGGATATTACAACTCTCATGAGAAAAACATAAACTGTAGACAATTTAGGAGCATTCTCCAAGGAGATTGATTTGAATTTATCATCGGCCTTGATGAACAACTTCTTTAGTTTAGGACCACTGATATTAAAATGATGAATGCCAGAGCACACAAACAACACTAGTGTTTTAAGAATGAGGCATTGAGAAATGAAGCTTTCAAAACAATTGTTTGTAAAGTCAACCCCAGAAAGTACTAAATGGCAGAGTATAAGGAAGCCCTTAAACTCTAGTGGTGGTGAAAGAACAAAACTAACAGCCTTCAATGATGTCAAGGGTAGACAAGAGAAGAATGAAGGAGGCAACTTATGACGATGTGTATAGATCTTCCAAATTAAGATCAATTCCTTGATGTTTCTGCAAGATAAATTTTGTATCTATTTGTTGAGACAAGGAGCCTCATCAGTTGAAACACCGTAAGGAATGCATACTTAAAATCTCTCTAATCCACCATGAGGAAGTAGAAGAGAGTTGGTGATAATTTTATCAAATTGATTATACTTGGGCTCATAAATATCCTTCCATTTCTTCACACAAAAGTTATCAACATGTTTGCAAAACTGGCCATCAAATACCAATTATGGAATGTACAAGTTAACATGTCCACTTTTTAGACAAAACACTTGTTCTTACAACTTCACATATAGGCATTTCCCCTAAGATGCGAGCTATCACATTCTGTGGCAAGCCATTGATAAGATCTTTGTTGCAATACTTACCCTCCAATTTGCCTAAGAAACATGTATATTCTATCTATTCATTTACGGATTACTGCAACTATATTATGTAAAGCAAATAAAGTAATAACAGTACTTTATCATGGAAAACTCGGCTCATAAAGGGTAAAAAACCACAACCTACACCTCTGTGGGATTTAACTCTAGTTCACTACACTGAGCCTCAACAAAAGATTTCAAACCTATGTAACCTAAGGAATTATAAACTCTAATGCCTAAACACCAACAATCAACTAGATCATCGACCCTACTTCAAATTATGAATTCAGATTACAACTCTTGCAATCTTAGGAACTAACTCTAATTCCTAAACTTCAACACAAACCTCCTAAGGTTTATGTTCCCTAGTCTTCAAGTTGTCTATTCCTACTCCAGTTTATGCCTCACTGGATCTAGAAATCATTAAAGATACAACTCGGTAAAACGCAATAGAAGCAAACTTGACTTAAGAACTATAAAGCATAAGCCTATGGATCGGGTTCTTCAATCTTGTTTCCTTGCGTTGGCTGCACAAGGAACTTCAATCGGAACTCTCTCAAATATGAACTTCCTCTATTTGATTGTGTGCTTCTTATAACTATCTGTGTAAGTGTGAAAGGTTCTTTGTGAAAACCTTATTGTATTTATATAGATATGAGACTTCTCTTTCTTTGAGTCCTAGTCCGTCTTTCTAAGGATTCCTTTTCCTTTTATAAGGATTTTGTTTGCGTCTTTGACTTGATATATCTTTTCATGTTGGAATCCTTTATGAAAGAAAACTTTATGCAATTGGATTTTTGTCATAAACGCAACTCATCCACCACCTTATAACTTCTGCTTTGTGTTGTTGACCTTCTCCTAATTTTAGTCGGATTTGGTCTGATAGGAACATGTCGGTGTAACTTGTTTCTTTCATATATTTCCCTATTTGTCAATCATCAAAATCTTTCTCGATCTAATAAACCCCTCCTTTGTAATGATAACAAACCATTGCTTCTTGTGTGTATAGTTCAACTTGTGTTATGTCAGTTTATTAAAGAACAACAGACAAGACAAACACATTAGAGGATCTGGTCAGACCAATTGGGTTATAAATATTACACAAGTATGAATTTTTCTCCTTTTGGCATCATAAAACACTCTGAAGGCATATAACACACTAAGAGAAGCAAATTCAACATTCATGGCCACTAGACTATCACCTAGATAAATACTTAAAAAACAAGAACTCATTTAGCTATTGCAAAGCATTTGCACAAACATAGGAGATAGACATGAACCAAAAACTCAAATCCAACATTAACATTGATCAAAAAGCATGTACACCACAAATGTAATCAAAATTAAAATATAGAAGCAAGCACTTGTGATGACAAAAAATGTTGGGAAGTCAAAGGCTAGAGTGACTAGGCAGTAGCAGAAGATGAGGCATGAGAGCAGAAGTCAGAATCCTTTTTGAGCAGCTCAAAGAGACCTTTTAGATTAACAAAATTAGTAGTGTTCTCAATTTCAAGGAAACCTTGGTCTATGGAAGCTCTACCTTAAGTTTTGCATTTTCCTCTACCAGGCCTACATGTTCAAGATCACAGTTCATATGTAGCTGGTTCATGGCATCCTTGTGAGTGGCACATATGAGTTCAATTTCAGCCTATTTTTCATCTTGTATCACCAAGAAGAAACCGGTTCAACCAACCCTATGCCCTGAGGAGAAACAATAGCTCACCCATCTCTAATCCCCAAAACAAGTAATCACCTTGCCTTAGAAAACTGTTCGATTCTAAAGTTCACAATCCTAGTTGTATGAACATCGAGTGCTTCTTATTATCCAAGAGATTCAGAGAAAGGCGGTCCATAATCATCCCCTTTACTAACGATAGTATTATTGACCAGCTTTGACTTAGCAGAATCTTGAGAGGATCATGTTTCTTGACTTGCTTCTTTGATCATTTTGAAAGAGACCTACCTTTGCCTTTTTTTTAGCAGCGATAATCGGCTCATCTATAATTTCAATAGGATCAATAGGAGGAACAAGTTTTCTTCAGCATCATTCTTTGCGAAGGAGCATGTTCTCCCAATTTGTTCCCTAGATGTGTTACTATCGGATGCAGCACCATCTATAATAATTTTTGACATCAACCCTAGATCCCTGTCTCTATGGAGCCCAATAGAAGAACTAGGTTCGACAGAGGGGTCTCCCATAGATTCCCCCTCACAAGATGCACCTAAGTTGAGCCTAACAACTTAAATTTGTAAAATTATAGGGTCCTCAAAGTGTTCCCCCTCACAAGGTGCATCATCCATGAATTTCTCAGTATCTTTAGACTCACCCAATACAAATTCCCTCTGAGTACCAGCACTACCTCCTTTCTACACCACAACCTCTAATGCATAAGGCAGTAAAGTAGAGGCGTCATCCATAGGAGCAATCCCAACTACAACATCAGATAGACCATCCAAGTGAGAATCTCCAAGAGTGTCATTAAATAACATAAATTGTTATTGAGAAGGCACAAACCAGTTTCTTGAAGAACACTAATTCCATGATTTTTAGAAAAAGAGAGTGAGCGATATAAGAGAAAGAATATTTCTCTGTTAAGAAGTTTGTGAAAAAAGAGGGTTTGAGTTGTGGAGATAAACTAGGTGAAAGTTTTAAATAAGACTTTAATGAGATAGTTGTTTGGTAGTATTAGAGCCCGTTGAGAGGAATGATTTTATCTTGGGTAGAGATCTGGTTAGATACATTGGCATATTTTATCACAGGAAATCATGATTTTATGGGATCTTTTTACCTTTTTAGAGAGTGCCGACAATAGTGCATAGGAGAGGAATGATTATCTTATTGGGACAAGTGAAAAGAACAAGTTCAATTGCATTGATTTTATATTTAATCATGAACAATTGTAGTGCACATACCTTAGATCTCTGGATAATGTTAGATTTTTCTCTAGTTTTACTAAGCCTCTCTCATGTGACAGATGCAAATACAATGTTATAGTGCATGGGTAGGTTGAACTTAAAAGCGGTATAGAGACATACTCTTACTAATTTAAAAGCTACTATTCCATCCTTTTCTTCTACAAGTGAGAGAAATTTCTTCTAATTTTAGTCATGTGTCTTGAGCAAGCATTGTCCATGTACAATTGTTGCTTGCTTCCTCTCACTTTTCTTGCAAATTCAAAGGTTAGATTTAGGAACCCAGACTAGCTTGGGTCCTTTGTTTTGATCGAAAGGATGAATGAGATCTCTATTGGTCCACATTGGTAAAACATTTTAAGGTTTTTGTTTTGCACCAACTTGTTCCTTTGACATGATTCATTTTTAAAATTTATTTTTAATTCTATTATTTTTAATTCTTTTTTTTTTTATTATTATTCTAAAAAAATATTTTTTATTTTTTATTAATTATATCTCACTTCCTTCTCATTCCCAACCTTTACTTCTTGTGATTTTTGTATTTTCTATTTTATTTATTTATTCTATATTTATTTTTTCATTAGCATAAATTTGATAGTATTCTAATTTTTAAATTGAAGAAAAATTCATTGTTAAATAAGGTTACATATTTACCTTTTTCTTTTTTTAAAATCACATTTATGTACTTTATGTTGAAATTTGACATAAGAGTATTACATACATCTCTTTTTAAATTTAGAACTTATGTTATATTTTAAATTTCATTTGTTTTAGTAGTATTGTAATGACCCTACAGATTTTTTCTGTGTTTGTGCCTTCTGTTCGTTGTTTAGAGCGTTCCTATAGTGACACCAAGTCATTTATGACATGCTGTGACTGACAGTTTGGTCACCTAGTCGTTCGTTTAGTTTTATGCGAATTTTCGTGTTTTTGAGATTTTGAACCTTGAATGTTCATTTTTTTATCAAAAGTTTAGAAAGATGACCTCAGAATCTAATTTTAACAATCTCATCAGCTTTGGAAGGGTCATTTTAGGCTAGAAGCATAGTCGGCGCAGCTCATAAGGTTTTTGATGCGAGTAGGCATTTTAACTTTCAAGTTATGACCAAAGTTTGACCTTGGTCAACATTCTTGGTAAACATACCCGAATGGGAATTCCATCAGTGCGATTAGCTCTCTATTGTCAAGTTTGGTCTATAACAATCCTTCGTGAGGATCCCAAGGCTCCCGGGTTAATTTTGAGCTCCCTTGTTGTAGATTGACTAAAAATGGGGTTTGGGTGTGGGACTCACTTTTTGTATTTGGCTGCTCCGTTGAGTTTGGAATATAGAATTTGATGAGGTTGCATATTCTGTTTGTGTGCACGGGGTTCCAAACCAATCTTGATCCCCTCAGCCGAGCCCGGGGGACTTAGCTGAAAATTCTAGTGTCTGATGCTGGTGGAGCTGCATGAGGAGAGATATTGAAGACTATATGTCCCATTGCTTGTGTTGCCAACAGGATAAGGCCGAGCATTTTAGGTCTGCTGGTGAGTTTAAGATACTACCCATTTCGGAGTGGAAGTGGGATCACATTACTATGGACTATGTGGCAGGTTTGCTTCAAACTTCTAGAGGTGTTGACAACATTTGAGTCATCGTTGATTGATTAACCAAGTCATCACACTTCCTTCCCGTTCAATCTTCATTCAGCACCGAGAGGTTGGGTTATATCTATATTCGGGAGGTGGTTCGTCTCTATGGTGTGCATGTATCTATTATATCAGATCGGGGTGCTCAGTTCACATTTAGCTTTTGGAGGACCTTCCAGTAGGAGTTGGGCACTCATGTCGACCTTAGCATAACTTTCCACCCGCAGACCAACAGGCAGTTGGAGCATACTATTCAGATTCTGAGGATATAATGCGGGCCTGTGTTTTGGAGTTTGGAGGTCAGAGGGATCAGTTCTTGCCTTTGGTGGAGTTTGCGTACAACAACAATTATTACTCTAGTATTGAGATAGGCCCATTTGAGGCCTTATATTGTAGGCGTTGTCGCTCTCCGGTTGGTTGGTTTGAGTCTACGGAGCCTAGGCCGTGTGGTAATAACTTGATTTTGGAGGCCTTGGACCAAGTGAGAGTGATTAAGGATAGGCTCAGGACGGCTCTGAGTAGGCACCAGAGTTGTGTTGATTGTAGGCGTAGACCTTTGAGGTTTCTGGTTGGTGATTGGGTTTTCCTCCATGTGTCGCCTATGAATGGCGTGATGAGATTTGGGAGGCAGGGCAAGATTAGCCCCAGGTATATTGGACCTTTTGAGGACCTCCGGATAGTTGGTGAGGTTGCTTATGAGTTGACTTTACCTCTAGCATTCTCAGTTATCCATCCGGTTTTCCATGTTTTGATGCTGCGCCAATATGTTCCTGATAAGTGTCATATGCTCCAATATGATGCGGTTGAGTTGAATGACCGTTTGAATTTTGTGGAGAAGCCAATTGCTATTCTAGCTAGAGATGTGTGGCGGTTGTGATTGAGAGACATTCATGTGGTTAAGGTCTATTGGAGGCATCATCTAGTTGAGGAGGCTACCTGGAAAACTAAGCATGAGATGTGAGAGCATTTTCTTGGCTCGTTTAAGCCTTCAGGTACTTCTTGACTCTTACTTTCGCAGATGAAAGTCCCTTTAGTAGTGGATGTTGTAATGACCCTCCAGGTTATTTATGAGTTTATGCCTTCTGTTTGTCATTTAGAGCGTTCCTATAGCGATGCCAAGTCATTTATAACTTGCTGGGACTGACAATTTGGTCACCTGGTCATTTGTTTGATTTTTATGTGAATTTATGTATTTTGGAGCTTTTAAACCTTGAATGGTCATTTTCGATCAAAAGGTTAGGAAGATAACCTCAGTATTCAATTCTTACGATTCTATCAGCTCTGTAAGGGTCATTTTAGGCTAGTAGCATGATTGACATGGCTCTCGAGGCTTTTGGTGCGAGTTTGTGCGATTAGACATTTGAACCTTCAAGTTATGGCCTAAATTTGACCTTAGTCAATATTCTTGGTAAATGTATCCAAATGAGAATTGTTTCAGCACGGTTAGCTCTGAAATGTCGAGTTTGGTCTAGAACGACCCTTCATATAGATTCCGAGGCTCCTAGGTTAATTTCGAGTCCCCTTCTAGATTTTGAGTTAAAAGAGATTTGGGTGTGGGACCCACTTTTGTCAAGGTGAACTCGTATGAAAATTTTGATTGCTCCGTTGAGTTCAAAATATCCAATTTGATAGGGTTGTATATCCCGTTTGTCTGCACGGGGCTCCGACTCAATCCCGAGCCTTTGGGCGGAGCTCGGAGGACTTAGCTAAAAATGCTGGTATTTGATGCTGGTACCATTGCTTTAGAGACCCTGGGTTCGCTTAAGTGACCTCCCCCTAAGCGTCCAAGGCTCCACTTAAACAAGCTAGGCCAGCTAGGTGGTAGCCGCTTTAGCGGCTCGAGCATCGCTTAAGTGTCTCTCGCTTTAGCAGCCAAGGGCTCGCTTAAGCGAGCTTGGCTAGCCCAGGCCTCGTCGCTTTCGCGACCCTGGCACCACTTTAGCGAGCCTTACTTTAGAGACCAGGGACTTGAGGAAGAGAGGCTCGCATCTTGTTGGCCAGCAGTTTAAGTGACTTGGGTGATCGCTTAAGCGACTTGGGTGATCGCTTAAGCGACCCTCAATTAGTCCTTTAGAAAACAACTAGGACGCGATTCGGCTTTTTGTCCAAAATTCTTTTGCCAACTTCTCCCTCTCTAGAGCTCCAATTTCAGTGTTTCAAAGTGTAGTGTGTTTGTGGGGATTGTGGCTACGCTGTGGAGTGATCGAAAAATGTTGTGCATCCCTCGATTAAGGTAAAATCGTGATTTTATGGACAATTGTAGTTCATTGTGGCTACTTAAATGTGAATTAATTTGCGTGATTGTTCATGTTGTTCTGAGCCCTGAATTGTGTTCCATTTTGGAACACAAGTTTGGACTACTATTTTGGACATTTTGACGAAGTTGATTTCGAGAAATTTTTGTGCCAGTCCCACGATTCCTGTTTGACTCCATAATTGGTCTGTCTCTATTTTATGTGTTTTTGGTGTTGAAACAATGTATTGATGTTGTGATTCTATTTTTATAGCGTGGAAGCATTCTGAGGCCATTCGGGAAGAAAAAGCTCTGGAAAAGTGATTTTGGAGCATTCAATCGGCCTAAAATTAGGCTACGACTTTTCTTTACCCTAGATTGAACTTGAATGTGTGAATACATGTTAATTAGAGTGAATTAGGGGTGGGTATCTAGTTATTCTTATCTCCTTTCATAGACACCATATTTTAAGCTTGATCAACATTATTTTGGGTGTAGTACCATGCTAGTTGGGAATTATATGTTTACTTCTATCTTGTGAGTTGACTTGTATGTTGTTGTTGTAGTATATTTGAGCATGTTTAGCCTTAGTGTAGGATTAGGCAAGTGTTGCTGTTGCTCCCAAATGCACACGCAAGTGTACATGGTCGCAAAAGTAATAAATGGCTCTTTTAGAACCGGGTTGTCATACCCAAGGGACTTATGATCAATGTGTATCAATTTAATTAAGTCTATAATTTAAAGAATGTATTAACATATGGTCTTGATTACTACTACTACTAAGAACAATTTAAATAATAATCTAACTGACAAGGATAACTATAATTTCGGTGTTTTAATCAATTAAGGGACAATTCCAGGGCTGCAGCATGCTTTGGGTTTCATGTATCACATCTCATGCAAAAAATCAATTTTAGTTATCACATTACTGATTTACAGGGTTAATATTATGATCATGATCTCTCGACCTCTAATCACCTACTCCAACTAGCTGTCTAACTACATCGTTAAGCGAGGATAGGCAGTCCTAATTGGCGAGTATTTATATTTCATCATGTTTCGTAACCAAGCTAGGTGTTCGTCTGGGCTTCACTCCTAAACACGAATCTAATCAAAGTTAGAACAATCTCTTTACATTCTTTGGTCTATCTATTTCTTCATCTCTCGAGTCCAAGAATAGAGAATAGATTTATTTCTATGGTGGCCTAGCATGAAATACTAAAACAAGAATGTAAAAGTAATTTATATGATAACCAATAATCAATTCAAAGTAATTAGATGTTTCAACAATAACCCGTAGCTACAGCCCCAGAACAAGGGCATTTAGCCACACATAATATTTATAAACTCAAAAATAATAAGTTTCATAAAATTCAAACCTAAAGAAGAAGTAGAGAATTGAAACCACAGATGAATTGTAATCCCTTGCTCTTGCACACCAAAAAAAATAGCTCCCATAAATAATTAATTCTATGGACTATTTATAGATGTAGAAAATCCTAAATAAAATAATTGAGTCCAAAATAAATTAGGAATCCAAAACGAAAAGGAATTGGAATTCGAGTGAATTGTGTAACCGACCCAACACATTGGTGATGCATTCAATTGCTGCCACGTGGCACCTTGTATTCTCCCTTCAATTCGCAATTCTTGAATATGCACTTTGCAAGTTTATACATTATTATATTGAATTTAATCCATTAAGCTACCTACTTGATTTCCTTCTATGATCTTCCATCTTTAATTCATTTTAGCTCCAAACTTCTTCAACTTTACACCAATTTACTCCTACAAATAAAATGCACTATTTAGCACAATCCATAAAATTCATGCTAAAAAAGGACCAATACAAATACTAAATGTGAGACAAATAATGATAAGCATATATATTTTTGGCCTCACATCAACACCCCACACTTAAAGTTTTGTTCGTCCTCGAGCAAACATTAAAGCTCATCTCAAAAAATCATACTAGGAAGCCATCACTTTGGTTGATAGAAAACAATTAGGCCATCCACAAATTTCAAAACATCAAGTACACTTCTCAATCATTATGCAAGACATCCAAATAAACAACAAACCTCTAACCTCCTAACCTCAAGGAAGAACTTTGAACTCATCAAATTTAAGCTTGCTCACCTACTCTCGTCAAAGAAAGTTAATAAAATCACCTATGTATCATGAAACAAGTGCCCTCACAAGAAGAAATAGTCCACACACTCAATTCAAAAGATTGAATATAAATTAAGGATTTCACATCAAAGATCAAATCTCACACTCACAAATAAAATTCACATGTATGCTCAAAGAACCATATGTTTACCCATTATGTACATCTCTACTAATTAAGCATGCTCAAATAGAATCAAATAGGACTTTTAAGGGTTGTAATGTAGGCTAGGGGACGGGTAGGAAAATTATATAATAGTGACTCACACTTCCCTAAGCACTTTGTATGTTTAGGCTTCATTACCCATTATTTTCTTCTCTTTATTTTCAGCCCTCTCTTAAACAATTATTTCACAAGTAATTTTCATCATCTCAAGAATGCTTCAATCATTTCTTTTTCTTTCACAATAATAATTTTATTTTATTTCCGTTTTTTTTCTTCTTTTTCATGTCACATTCTTTCGAAGAGGGCCTTTTTTACCACTTTGTAGCTACCATTGATTTCTTCTTTTTTTTTCACTCAACCATCCCTTTTCTTTTTTCAGATATAACAATTATAATTAGTCTATGCTACAATGCTCAAGGAAGCAAGGTGCAAAAACTAAGGATTCAACAAAATAGTTAAGGGAAAAATATGGCTACCAACAAAAGGTTGTAGGCTCAAAAGGGCTAACTAGTGATATAATATCTGAAAAGGCTAAAATTTACAAGACAAATCAAAGAAAGCCTATTATCATCTCCTAAATTGAGCAACACTTTTTATTTCGCTTCAATAACATTCAGGACAAGTTCTAGACTAAGATGTAAAATATGGAAGAAACAAATTCTCACCACACATGGCACAAGTATCAATCAAGATGGATCAATTCCACTTCTAAGAGAAACAGGATCATAACAAACTACAAAATAAAATAAGCTATAAACAAAGTCACAACCATGAACCTCAGTGTCAAAGAGTCTGCAATTTCATTAGCAATCAAACATTCACAAGAAAGTATTATTCAAAATTAGGCCTAAATAGCAAGTATCACACAACTCAAAAGGGTCTTTTATTTTCTCTAAAATAAAAATAGAATTAAAAATAATAAAAATTTACTCCCTATCGGTTCAAAGGGACTATCCTCAGGAAAAGTACCAAAAATAAAAGCCGAGGAACCCACCTAAAAATACAAAAAGACTCGATAAAGTAGTAAAACTAGGAATTCATTCTTCAACCCCACACATAAAAAGATGCTATGTCCCAAAAGCATCAAATAGAATTTAAAACAAGGGTTAGGAAAACTCCCCGAGGCCTCTAGGCCTAGCTAGTAACACGTTCTCTTAATTTTTATCAAGGGTCGTCACCCCACCCTTAAGCTCAAACGTGCTCCTTAGCTCCAAATTCTTGGGTACTCAGACTTCCCATAATCTGCAAAAACAAGACCAAAAGGAAAAAAAAATGACACTAAAAAAAATAATAAGAAGCTACACTACCAATTGGGTTGCCTCCCAATAAGCGCATAATTTAACGTCGCGGCACGACACAGCTTGGATCATTCATCATTTAGCTCAAGAGCTTCACGATCTCGATCCGTATCCTCTCCAAAATAAGGTTTGACCCTTTGCCCATTCACCAAGAATGAGGGGCCAGTTTTGTCTCTAATCTCTACCGCGCCATGTTGAGTCATGCTCACCACTTCAAAGGGTCCACTCCATTTAGATCTTAGTTTTCCGGGGAACAACCGAAGTCTAGAGTTAAAAAGTAATACTTTTTTCCCCGGAGTGAAAGTGCGAGGGATTATGTGCTTATCATGCCATCTCTTGGTCTTCTCTTTGTAAATTTTTGCATTCTCATAAGCATGGAGCCTAAACCCTTCAAGTTCATGCAATTGACCAATTCTCCTTCTACCGGCTAGCTCAGGATCAAGATTCAACTTCTTTATAGTCCAATATGCTTGGTGCTCTAGTTCCGCCGGAAGATGACATGCTTTGCCAAACACCATGTGATAGGGAGAAGTCCCTATAGGTGTTTTGTATGCAGTCTGATATGCCCAAAATGCATCATCAAGCTTCTCAGACCATTCTTTGCACTGCGCATTCACTGTTTTCTGTAATATTTGCTTCACCTCACGATTCGAAACTTCCACTTGACCACTAGTTTGAGGGTGATAAGCTGTAGCTACTTTATGCCATATACCATACTTAGCCAGAAGATTCTTCACAAGATGGTTAATGAAGTGCTTACCTCCATCACTTATGGTTGCCCTTGGAGTACCAAAACGCGTGAAAATGTGCTTCTTGATGAATTTAATCACCATTCTTGAGTCATTCGTGGGAAGAGCGACAGCCTCAACCCATTTAGACACATAATCAACAGCCACAAGAATATATAGGTTTCCACTAGATGGTGGGAAGGGACCCATGAAGTCAATACCCCACACATCAAAGATTTCCACCTCAAGAATATTATTTAAGGGCATTTCATGTCTTCTTGATATTGTGCCCAACCTTTGGCAATTATCACACCCCTTCACATAAGCCATATAATCTTTAAAAAGAGAGGGCCAAAAGAAGCCAGATTGCAATACCTTGTGAGCCGTGCATTCTCCTCCATGATGTCCTCCATACGGACTTGCATGACAACTCTAGAGCACTTGCTTGACCTCATTCTGTGGAATGCATCGCCTCACCACTTGGTCTACTCCTTTTTTGAAAAAGAAAGGTTCATCCCATAGATAGAATTTCGCATCGTGCATTAGCTTATTTCTTTGTTGGGTTGTTGCGCTAGGTTGAAACACTCCACTCACTAAGAAATTCACAATATCCGCATACCAAGGCACTTGGGAGATATCCAGAGCCATCAACTGCTCATCCGAAAACTCTTTGCGTATTTGTTCCCCTTCATGCACATGAGAAAAATCTTCTAACCTCTACAGATGATCAGCAATCTGATTTTCAGTACCCTTCCGGTCTTTGATCTCAAGGTCAAATTCTTGGAGAAGATATATCCACTGAATAAGCCTTGGCTTTGCATCCTTCTTATTGAATAGGTACCTAATAGCTGCATGGTCAGTATAAACAATAACCTTGGTACCTACCAAATATGATCTGAACTTGTCGAAGGAGAACACTAGGGCAATCATCTCTTTCTCAGTCCTTGTGTAATTAGCTTGAGCAGCATCAACGGTCTTGCTCGCATAATAGATTGAATGGAACACTTTGCCTTGTCTCTGTCCCAATACTTCACCCACTGCTACATCGCTTGCATCACACATGAGTTCAAATGGCAGCCCCCAGTTAGGAGCAACCAAGATAGGAGCTTCAATTAAGTTCCGCTTCAGCATCTCAAAAGCTTCTAAGCACATCGCATCAAAATCGAATTTCACCTCCTTTTCCAAAAGACTGCACATAGATCTAGCAATCTTGGAAAAGTCCTTGATGAATCTCTGGTAAAAACCCGCATGTCCTAAGAAACTTCTTACCCCTTTGACAGAAATAGGAGGGGGCAATTTTTCAATAACTTCCATCTTTGCTTTATCTACCTCGAGTCCCTATTTAGACACTTTATGACCCAAAACTAAACCTTCTCGAACCAAGAAGTGACACTTTTCCCAATTAAGCACAAGGTTAGTGTCTTCACAGCGAGCAAGTACTTTATCAAGGTTTTGAAGACATACCTCAAAAGAATTCCCAAAAACGGAGAAGTCATCCATGAATACTTCCACAAAGTCCTCCACCATATCATGGAATATGGCCATCATGCACCTCTGGAATGTGGCAGGAGCATTGCAAAGCCCAAATGGCATGCGTTTGAACGCATACGTGCCATAGGGACATGTGAATGTAGTCTTCTCTTGATCCTCAGGTGCGATCAAAATCTGATTATATCCAGAATACCCATCCAAGAAGCAATAATACTCCTGTCCTGCTAAACGGTCAAGCATTTGATCAATAAAAGGGACAGGGTAGTGGTCCTTTCTTGTGGCATCATTTAATTTTCGGTAATCCATGCAAATTCTCCATCCGGTGACAGTTCTTGTTGGGATCAACGCATTCTTGTCATTCTTCACTACTGTCATACCTCCTTTCTTAGGTACACATTGCACATGACTTACCCATTTTCTGTCATAGATAGGATACACAGTTCCTGCATCTAACCACTTGATCACTTCTTTCTTCACGACCTCCTTCATCAAAGGATTTAGTCGGCGTTGGTGTTGCGCACTCAGTTTATGGTCGTCCTCCATGTAAATTCGGTGCATGCACAAGGCCGAACTAATTCCATGATTATCTGACATTTTCCAGCCTATTGCTTTCTTCCTTTTCTGCAATATCTCCAAAGCCGCATCAACCTGTGCTGCAGACAAATGCGCAGAAAGTATAACAGGTAAAGTTTCATTAGAGCCAAGATATGCATACCTCAAGTGCAACGACAGAGATTTTAACTCCAGCTTTGGTGCTTCTTCAATCGAGGGGAGGAGGTCCTAACACCCGCTCTAATGGTTCCACTACCCCTGGTCATGAACCAATCATCGCTACATTAAGACAAGTAGCCTGTTCTTGTGCATTTGCATTTCCATCTATGTCATGCCCTACCAAAACTGTTTCCAAGGGATCCTCGGGATATATGCAATGCGATTCTATGGCGAGATCCACAACCGTAATGGCAGATAACTCTTCATAGATCGACGGCAACTTCAAGGCACGATAGACATCAAACACCTCCACCTTATCATGAGCTCTCATAGTCAACTGCTCAGCTGCTACATCAATCAATGCTCACCCTGTAGCTCGGAATGGTCATCCCAAAATACATGGAAATTCCAGGCAGGGCTCAAAATTTAGGACAACAAAGTCCACAGGAAAGATCAGCGACCCAACTTGCACCAAGACATCTTCTACTACTCCTTCCGGCCTTGCCACCGACCTATTGTCCAATTGGAGGATGATTGTGGTTGGTTTTGGACTACCCAACCCAATTTTATTGTATAAAGATGCCGGCATGAGGTTTATACTAGCACCCAAATCACATAAACCGCGGGCATGAACACTTTGGACAATGGTGATTTGGACCGTGAAGCTGCCCGGATCTTTTAACTTTCTGGGTAGTCTATTCTGAATTCTCGAACTGAACTACTCCGTGAGTGCCACTGTTTCATACTCAGTCAATCTCCTCTTATTCGCCACTATCTCCTTCACATACTTGGCGTACTTAGGAATTCCCTGCAAAATATCAACCAAAGGGAGATTAATGTGAACTTGTTTAAGGAGAGATATAAACTTACCGAAGCATTCGTCCTCGTTCTGCTTTTTGAACTTTTGAGGAAACAGAGGGGGTGGTTTTATTTGAGGAACAATCCTCTCAACATTCGAATATTGAACCACTTCTTCGGGTTTCTTTTTTTCTCTCACCGCCTCAGAACTTCTCTTCTTTGGAGCTAGTTCATCCAGTTGTAATCCACTTCTTGTGCTCACCGCATTCAATTGCCTTGGGTTAGGATCCATGTCACAAGGAAGACCTCCAGGAGGACGCACATTGACTGCATTAGCCAATTGTGCGAACTGCCTTTCCAGATTTTTCTACGCTAGGTGCTTCTAAACTCTTCTCCCAACTTCCTATAGTGTTCTTCATATTTGTTGTTGATTTATGTACTTAGCTTTTGGAAAAGCTCCTCATTAGTCATGCCCCCTTGCTTCGCACCTTGATTATTTGGTTGTTGAAATTGATGTCCATTACCTTGTGGTCTGTATTGGTTCTACCCTTGAGCCTGATTTTGGTGTTGATTCTGATTTCCACCCCATGAGAAGTTAGGGTGGTTCCTCCAACTTGAGTAATATGTGTTCCCATAATTCTGCGTACCTCCACCTCTTTGGGCATTCCCCAGATAGTTCACAGAGTTAGGGTTTTCACCGCAAAAATCAGACACATGGTCTCCACTTCCGCAAACTTCACACCATCCTTGCGGTTGGTGTACAACATTTACATGTGCTTGTTGCTGCCCGACTGATAACTTCTTGAGCTGAGTGGTGAAGTTAGTTGCTAGCGCATCTAATTTTGCATTCAGTGCAGTTAATTGATCCACTTCCAAAATTCCTGCAGCCTTTGATGTTGTGCTCCTTTGCGTATCACCATTCCAGTCCGGGTTGCTTTCAGACATTTTGTCCAAGAGCTCCACTAACTCATCATAGGTCTTCTCAAGAGCTTGCCCACCTACTGCAGTATTCAATAGTACCCTAGAATTATATTCAAGGCCTTTAATAAAGGTATGAGCTAATACCTCATTCGCCTGATAGTGATGTGGACACGCAAGCAACAATTGTTTAAATCTATCCCAGGTTTGGTACATGTTCTCTCCGCTTCTCTGCTTGAAACTCAATATTTCACTTCTCAGTTTTGCAGTTCTGCCTGAGGGGAAGAATTGATTAAGAAACTTCTTTGCTAACTGATCCCATGTGGTGATAGAGTTGGGAGGCTTAGAATCTAACCATCGCCTCGCTTCTCCCAAAAGTGAAAATGGGAACAAGGTCAATCGCACATAATCAATTGATACCCTATGTGGAATATAAGGGCTGGTTATCTCCAGAAAACCTCTGAGGTGCACTTGAGGATCTTCATGGGGCAGGCCAGTGAATTGCCCATTATTATGGGGGAGCTGCACCATGGATTGTTTCAACTCAAATCTTCCATCCAGTGGTGGTTTTCGTATGCTCAAGGTCACACTGGTGGTGAGTGGGACTGCCACGTCACGAACTGGCCTTGGAGCTATTAATGCAGGTATCTCCATGTGTTCTGCACGCTCGTCAGCCGGATTCTCCTCCCGATTTTATGGGAGATCAAATCCTAATTCCTGTTGTCTTCCAAGATTCACCAACTTTCTTCGTTGTCGAAGGGCTCGTTCAGGTTCGTCGTCTGGTTCAACAATATCACCTTTGTTAGCCAGACTTCAGATCTTAATTGCCTGCAATACAGAACGGCTAAGATCAAGTTGTTAGCACTTCGAATAATCACTAGTAGACTCAAAAGAATTAAATATAAATTAATTTCTAAGTCCCCGGCAGCGGCGCCAAAAACTTGTTGCTCCCAAATGCACACGCAAGTGTACGTGGTCGCAGAAGTAATAAATGACTCTTTTAGAACCGGGTTGTCGTACCCAAGGGACTTACGATCAATGTATATCAATTCAATTAAGTCTATAATTTTAAAAATGTATTAACGATATGGTCTTGATTACTACTACTACTAAGAACAATTTAAATAATAAACTAACTGACAAGGATAACTATAATTTCGGTGTATTAATCAATTAAGGGACAATTCCAGGGCTGCAGCATGCTTTGGGTTTCATGTATCACATCTCATGCAAAGAATCAATTTTAGTTATCACATTACTGATTTACAGGGTTAATATTATGATCATGATCTCTCGACCTCTAATCGCCTACTCCAACTAGCTGTCTAACTACATCGTTGAGCGGGGATAGGCAGTCCTAATTGGCGAGCATTTATATTTCATCCTGTTTCGTAACCAAGCTAGGTGTTTGTCTGGGCGTCACTCCTAAACACGAATCTAATCAAAGTTAGAACAATCTCTTTACATTCTTTGATCTATCTATCTCGTCATCTCTCGAGTCCAAGAATAGAGAATAGATTTATTTCTATGGTGGCCTAGCATGAAATACTAAAACAAGAATGTAAAAGTAATTTATATGATAACCAATAATCAATTCAAAGCAATTAGATGTTTCAATAATAACCCGTAGCTACAGCCCCAGAACAAGGGCATTTAGCCACACATAATATTCATAAACTCAAAAATAATAAGTTTCATAAAATTCAAACCTAAAGAAGAAGTAGAGAATTGAAACCACAGATGAATTGTAATCCCTTGATCTTGCACACCAAAAAATATAGCTCCCCAAAATAATTATTTCTATGGACTATTTATAGATGTAGAAAACCCTAAATAAAATAATTGAGTCCAAAATAAATTAGGAATCCAAAAGGAAAAGGAATTGGAATTCGCGTGAATTGTGTAACCGACCCAACACATTGGTGATGCATTCAATTGCTGCCACGTGACACCTTGTATTCTCCCTTCAATTTGCAATTCTTTAATATGCACTTTGCATGTTTAAACATTATTATATTGAATTTAATCCATTAAGCTGCCTGCTTGATTTCCTTCTAGAATCTTTCATCTTTAATTTATATTAGCTCCAAACTTCTTCAACTTTACACCAATTTACTCCTACAAATAAAATGCACTATTTAGTACAATCCATAAAATCAATGCTAAAAAAGGACCAATACAAATACTAAATGTGAGACAAATAATGATAAGCATATATATTTTTGGCCTCACATCAGTTGCCTTAGACTTGCAAAACTTGTGGCCTATAGGCCTTATTTCTTCTCCGATGTCGTTTCAAACAAATTAGCTCATTGTAGACTGGAGTAGAAGACTTGATTCTGATAGAATGAGCCTTAGTTTAGGCATTGGCACAACTTTGTCAAGCTTCTATTCACTCTCCATATTTCTATGGCACTGTTGCGATATCGAAGGTCTTGGCGCTTCGCTGGGTGACTCGGGATTGGAGTTGTACTGGCTGGGAGCCTTCTGTTGATTTCTTGTTAGTGGACGTCGTTCCATGGCAGTATTAATGATAGTTAATATACGGTACTTCGATGCTCTTATTGGTGCCTTCGAGTTTACTCTTGCTAGCTGAGCTGATGCCCGTAGGATTTTACTAGTTGGCTGGGTGGATGGTCTTATTGGTGCCCCCGAGTTTACTCTAGCTAGCTGGACTGGTGCCCTTGGAGTTTGCTGGTTGGCTGGGCGGATGGTCTTATTGGTTCCCCTAGGTTACTCTTGCTAGTTGGGCTGGTGCCCCTAGGAGCTTACTGTCTAGTTGGGCGGCCCTCAGGTTTACTCTTGCTAGCTGGGCTGGTGTCCCTGGAGTCTACTGCCTGGCTAGGCGGACCCTTTATGGGTTCCTATGGTTTGAGGTTGTTATTTGTGTTCGAGACCCTGTTTACGTTTCTTAGATCTGGATCCGATGTACTTTTCTCTTGTAGTTTAGCCATTCTGTGTACCTATCAGACTTATGGGATCCATTCGGGTTTTACTTAAACTTGCGCACGAGTGTACCTTTTGAGCTTATGGGGCCCAGTTAGGTTTAGTTTAGTTGTACTTAGTTTTACTTCTGGTACGCTCGTAGGCTTTCCTTTAAATTCTGATTTGACTTCTATTTGTGTCTAGATTCTATCTTTTCATATTGTCTTTACCTTTCTTGCTTAGTCAACCTATGATGCTTACTGAGTACCTTTATTTTGATACCCATGCTACACTCTGCATCTGTTTCGTGATGTAGGTCCTAGTACCAGCTACCAATGGTGATTGTTTGAGCCTGCAACTTTTTGGGATCGGAGGCGAGGGTGAGCACTTGACATCCTGAACTTGCCAGTCTCCTTCCATACTTGTATAGCTAGTCTTTTGTATTTTGAGACAAGCTTTATTTTGGTCCACGTTTGGGACTTGTACTCTGTCGTTAGCACAACTATGTACTTGTGACTTCCAGGTTCTGGGAGGGATCTTTTATATATATTGTTTTGGCTTGTTCCGCTCTTATCTTGTTTTGTTGTTTAGAATGTTTCTTTCGCTTATTACTATCCTTATACTCATTACTTGTTTTTATGGGTTACATATTGGTTTACCTGCTGGTGGATTATAGTAACTCTCATCATGACTCGAGAAATCGGATCGTGACAAGTATTGACTTGATATTTTACATTGCTAGTCATTTATTTTTTAGTTAGACTTGATAGATTATCTTTTTTGTCAAAAATTTATGACATTATATTTGTAATATTAATCTTTTCTTAAAAATGTATTTTATGATGTTTATACAAATCTTGTACTTTTAGTTTTATTATTAATTTAATTAATATACTCTAATTTGGAAAAACATAAATGAATTAGTTTTTTATACTATAAGTTATGAACATATGTTTGTTGATTAATATATTTTTAAAAGATAATATATATCTTAAATATTTAATTCAATATCATTTATAAAGTTTCTTATTTGTCTAATATAAATTTTTTATTTTAGATAGTTAATTTTTATTCTTAAAATTTAATATAACCTTATGATTGCAATTGTGCAAGCAAACAGTACATTTGTAATTACAGTAATGTTGCAACTAAACAGATCAACGTAATTACTAGGTTGGTAATTACTATCCTAATAATTATCTGGTGACTTTCCAAATAGACCCTTAGGTCCTACATAATATAGGTAAATACTGAAATGCTCACTCTAGTTTACTCATTCTGAAACATATATCACAAACCGGATAAATGTATTGATAGTACTATTAGCTTAAGCTCCCCCTTGGCATAACTAGCAGACTATCAGCTCTGTCACTATCTTGAATGAATATCAGTATCTTGTTAACCAAAAAAATTTTAAAAAAATAATTGGTGCATACAATTGGATAGACTAATCCCATTATTGAATTGCTCCCTCTCTATAGAATAAAACACTATTCTACAGTACTTTTAATTGAAATTGTAGAACTTCAACGAACTCAACAAAACTAACATATATACTTGACACATACTTATTTTTGAAAAGAATATGCACAGAAGAAGGGAATTAATTTTCAGTGAATATTAAATTGTCATAAATTAATATTAGGAAAAAAGAAATCAAATATAGAAATTGTCAGAGAATAAATTTGATCCAAATTTTGTATTAATTAGATCATTTGACCAAGTCTGAGCCGAGAAATGACAATGACTCTAGGGAAGACTCTCTTCTCAACTCTTTATGAGCTAAAATACTTGCTTCTACATATAAGCACACAAGTCTTCCTCTCGCTCACCAATAAGGGAAAAAGTTCACTTGTAAAAGTAACTTTTCAAATTTTACTTCCCTCCATTTCATTTGCAACCATTTTCTAATTCACACCTCATCTTCTAATTCTCACCTCACCTTCAAGGACCAATCTTTAAAGAAGCCCAACAATCCCCTACAAACATATTAGGATTGTGAATAGAGATGAAGAACTAAACAAATTCCTAGAAGTCGATCCTTCATAAACGTCATAATCGATGAATGACCTATAACTTTTATTAATTATAGAAACTATATAGTAATTAAAATACTAAATACCAATCAGTGGCGGATCTAGGATTTGAAGGTCGTGGGTGCTCACTTTCTTTAATATAAAATAGCTAGCGATCACAAAGTATAAATGTATAGCAACTCGAGCACGTCAATAAAAAAGAACATGATAAAACAACGATTAATTTATCATCACCAAAAATAACTTATAATCACAGGTCACATTAAAGAAAAAGAGACCAAAATTTTTTTAAAAATAGAAAAAGTTAAAACGCTAGAGATTTGAACTCGTGATTAGCAGGCACCTACATGCCTTAACATTAAGGCCAAAACCAAAGCAGCCACTAGTTTTTTTTTTCGATAGGTGCTTCTTTGCTCTTATTGGAAAAACTACAGAATATGGCAAACATCAATAGACATTTAAAATAAATAGCTATAGTTTATTTTTTTATATATTATATGGATATAACTACACAATAAATAACAAAGTTAATTATATACAATTAATCAAGAAAGTTATTAAATATTAAATAGGAAAGTTATTACTACACACATAATTAATCTCATTAATACTTTCTCTTTCATCAATTCCCTTTATCACATATTTTCTATATTTCCCCCCCAAATTCCTTCCAATTTAAGATCCTTTTGCATGACTCTAGGAGCAATTTTTGTGATTTGAATTCATCATGTATCTTCTAATTGAATTTTTTTCTTGTTTTTATGAAGATTATATTTGTATATATCTATATTTTCATCTATTTTTATAAGGTTTCAATTGAAGAATTATTTGTTTCTCTATTAAAATGGCTATAGTTGTAAAAAAATAAGTAGTACAAGAAGAACATGAGCAAAAAGAGATTGAGGTTTGTGTGATTGTCAAATTTGTATATAGTAGAATACTTATATACATAGATACTTGTATTGTAATATTAACACAAGTTGAAATGTTGATTCGTGAATACAAGTACATCTGGAGACATAAGTAATCTATCCAATTTGAAAGGTTGATTAGGCAATACAAATATAGTTGGATACATTAATACTATATTTTGTTAAACAAATACCTGAGTTTACACCAAGACTCAAGTATTACAGGAAAAATTTGACCAAAAAGAGATTGACGTTTGTTGGCCTTTTCAATTTTTTATACAGCCGAATACTTACACACTTTGATACCTACACATTCTATTATTTTCTATTTTTCTTGTTTCTGGGTTGTCCAATGTATCCATCTTTTGCTTAACAACAATGTATTCATACGTATACTATATTGGTGTATTCATTTTTTGTTTAACAACAGTGTATTCATTTTTCAAATTGTCGTGTTCATATGCTAAATTGTTATACTTTACCTTGTTTGATATATTAATACATTAAGTTTTTATAAATACTTGTATCCTTGATATATTAATACTTTAAGTTTTATAAATAGAGATACCAATTTGAATTCAAAGTATTCATATGCTAACTGTGTAATTAATACATTTTCCTTATTTAGTTCATTATAATTAAAACTGTATCAGTGTATAAATAGAAAAATAAAAAACATATACAAAAATACAGCTAGAAAAAGACATAAATTGTAGTCATTTTTTATAAATAACATACTTATAGCTATTGAACTTTAATAACCCTATAAATGTAGTCATTTTTGTAAGTTACTCTTATTTATTTCTTATATCCCTTTATTCATATTTTTTCTATAGATATACAAAAAAAAATTCGGAGTCAAAGGGTGCTCGAGCACCCGAAATGCTCCATATAGATCCGCCCCTCATACCAACGTATGAATGTCCATGAAGTTCCAAATGGATTTTCGAACTCTGCATACATGATGTTAGGATAACATATAATGATTCAGTAGCAGCCTAAAGATAAATAATAATAAAAAAAATAGTTTTTTCTTCCTTTCAAGTCTGCCACGATTGAATCTAATTATAGGTGTTATCTTTTATTTTTATCCTTGCCAAAATATTCGTCCATTATGTTTAGGCCATAAAATCATCTCAAGAACAACAAAAAAGGTGATAACATATCGATTATGATCAATCATTATTGAAATTATGATAAATTTGTTAGATGTTATCTTTCATTATTAGAAGCTCAAATCTTTCCAAAGAAGAATTAGCTTATGTATATTGCAACATCAATTTTTATTAGAATCTTCGGAATAAAAAATTTCTTTTTTTTTATAAAATGCTACTAAAATATGTCTATTAATATTATCTAGTTACAACAACTTTATTTTTTTTAATTTGCTAAGTTTGTCTTATTCATACAACTCCGCAAAGCGCAGACTTATTCACTATTTAATAGTAAGATACGTATACTAATTCAGACATCATAACTTAATTAAAACGCAAGGATTGCCTAAATCTTTGATGTTAGTTGGATCTTTTCTACATTTTTACTAGTAAAATTCTGGATAAGATGTTGAAATTTTTCCATGGCTTGTTGAGGCAAATTTATAGCTATGACAATACTCTTGTCTCCTATGTTGTTGTTAAAGGACCAGAAAAAGCTTGCAAAAGAGAAAGAACTTGTATCAACCCCACCCAAAATAGGTTTTCCCCATCCAAAATCAACTTCATCAAGACCAAGTATTGCATCATTTGTGATGAGAAAATTCCAAGATTTGGTCCATGTTCGTCGCCTATTAATCACCATGTAATCTGCCAATGATTTAATATACTCTTCATTCATTTGATTCTTAGCTTGTTCAATCAACTCAATTGCATATGATAATGGATTAGAGCATAACAATCAAGCTTTTGGTACGGCTGCTGGAGTTGCAAATGCATTGCCATAATATCCAAGTGGTAGTTCCATTTTTTGTGGCTTTAATCTCCTTATTTCCAAAGAAAAATGAGTGTTGGATTAATTTGTCTTCCATAGCTATCCATGCAATTTTGGACTCAACTTGCTCATCAAACTCATTATGTGTGCATGTAATGCATGGTGATGATCTAGCACTTAGGAGATCCCTTTGCCATACAGGTAGTATGTAAGGTACATATAATCCCTTTCACTTAATGCATTTAGAAACATTTTGAAGCCATAAGCATCCATCATAGTGTGATTAACTCTGAATCCAACAGCAAATCCACCAC